>JAQQAE010010206.1:0-14207 GCA_029823295.1 Pseudamia nigra
CCCAAAGCACACATCCAAATCAACAAAAGAATGGCTTCACCAGAGTAAGATTGAGGTTTTGGAATGGCCCAGCCAGAGTCCAGACATGAATCTGATCAAACATCTGTGTGGTGATCTGAAGAGGGCTGTGCACAGGAGATGCTCTCACAATCTGTCAGATTTGGAACAGTTTTGCAAGGAAGAGTGGGCAAATATTGCCACATCAAGATGTACCACGCTGATAGACTCGGACCCAAAAATACTGAGTGCTGTAATAAAAGCCAAAGGTGCTGTGACAAAGTATTAGTTTAAGGGTGTGCATATTTGTGCAACCAGGTTATATTTAGTTTTTATTTTTCCCCTTTAAAGGTTTCAGTTTTTTTTTCAATTGCATTGCACAGGTTATACAGTATGTCACATTCAAGGTGAAAAAATTGTGAAATTATTTATCTTGGTGTCAATTTTTTACATCACAAAAAACTGGCATTTGAACAGGGGTGTGTAAACTTTTTTAGATCCATTGTATACTGTATATATATTATTTTTCATGAATAACTATTGAACTAATACAGATATCTATGTGATTCCAAATGCTAATGGTCGGTTTCCATAGTCAAAAAAGTCCAATAATGAGGGGCAAATAAATTTAGGAATATTGCTTTTGGTGCAATAACATTATGGGGTAAATGAGCATAGGTTCAAACACTAATGATAGATTTTCACTGTGAAGAAAAACTGAGCTGCCTTCGTGGCTGAGGTCTGTGCTCTTTGAGTGCTTTATAGTTTTAAGCCTATTTTTGGTCATTTTGCTGATTATTGTTAATTCTTATTCATGTTCTTGATGGTACCAGAGCTATTTGAATGAAACTTATGCAATTTTTACTGCGTTTATTTGATTTTTTTGCTAATAGCGGAAACATTTCACACCTGTTACTGAGAGAAGAGTAGAGGTAGAAGAGTAGTCTGCGCTCAGTGGGC
Organism: Pseudamia nigra; assembly: GCA_029823295.1. Classification (NCBI taxonomy): domain Eukaryota; kingdom Metazoa; phylum Chordata; class Actinopteri; order Kurtiformes; family Apogonidae; genus Pseudamia; species Pseudamia nigra. The sequence continues at coordinate 958 of JAQQAE010010206.1, forward strand.
GGGGCTTTCACAGTAAGGGGGCGGCTCGCGTTGGCCCTCTCAGCCAATCAGCGCGCCGCATTTGGGCCCGAGACGGTGCCAGCTGAGTTTCAATGTCAGACCCCAATAGGACCAGCTTTGGCACTTTTCGGAACGGCGAGAAAAAGTTTGGAGAAGAAGCGGAACCTCCGGGCGGCATCAGTCACGCAGTCAGCGGCAGCAGCTCAGCCTTCAGCCCCAGCCTGTTTGGAGCTTCACCGCGGGAAAGAAGCTGTACAATCCTCGGCAGTGTTCTGAGACTGTACGGCCCCGACCCCTCCAGACCGGACCGACACACTGCCTGCTACATGGACTGACACCGAACCGGTTCCCTCCATTTAAAACAGTTGTCAACTTCTTCTGAAACTCGACTTTGGACTTAAATTAGACTGCTGCGGAATTATTACAACACTGCTATTGAGCTAAAACAGAAAACATGACGGCCGACAAGGAGAAAAAGAGGTAAGACATGTTACCTGCCGTCCGCTCCGTCCCTGCTCGTGTGGCTTTAATTTCCCCCTGGTGTGGGTTTGTTAATGTGACACTTGTTGATGATAAAGGCGGTGTGTGTTGAGTGGAGGAGCTGCCACTTGGCTCCTGTGCACACAGGGACCTGTTGCATGTGACTTGGCCTGGGTTTCAGTCCTGATAGCGGCTGTGTATGAATCACTGTCAGACTCTGTCTGGACGCTCTGATGCACTGTTAATGTGTAATTAATGAACTGGTGGCATTGTGTCGATTCTCGGGGAAAATGGCAGATTTAGTTTAGCGTACAATGACAGGGGATTATGTTTAATCTAAAAGAGTCTCAGTGGATTTTAATTCAAATTATGGGCATTTTTTAAAGTTCCGTGCAACAGTCGCTGCATTTAATCCTAGTTACAAGTACTGTATTTAGAAAGCTTCATATTGGATTTTAAAGAGGCAGAAATTAAAGTAACAGTGTGAATCTGAAGATGAGAAAGACCCAACAGATAAATTTGACCTTTGCATTCAAAGTTACAGGCCATAATTGTAAAGTGACACGATATCCCTTACATACTATGACATTTCAAACTACTTTATTCTTAAAATCATTAATAAAAGATAATAACATGTAATGACGTTTAAGATAATTGGAAGTAAGTGGGCAAAAATGTAGCAAACATAATCAAAACAATGAGCAAACTGATCTGCCACATTATCAAAGTAACCTAGAAAGTAGACAAACTAATCAAGAAAATGAGCAAAAAATGAACAAAAATGAGCAAAATAACCGAGACAATTGACAATCTGATCAGCAAAACAAAGAAAAATTAGACAAGCCTATACAAAATAACCAAGATGAACAAAAATGCACTGGATAATTCACAAAACCAAGAAAGGCAATCAAGAAATGTATGACATAATCCAAAAAATGTGCAAAAATGTAACAGGCACAAACAATATGAACAAGACATGAACAAAAATGAACTGAATAAGCCACAAAATTAACAGTGTAATCAAGAAATGAAAAAAAAATCAACAAATAAAATAATCAAGAAAATTAACTAAAAATAAATGCAGAAGATGATTTAAAACATGATCAAAAAGACAAAAAGATGAACTAAAATGGAAACAAATGAGCATGAAATTAAGAGAATAAATAAAACTGATGTAAGAATAAGCAAACAACACACCATGTATAGTTGAACATAATCTATTTATATGTCAACTTTCTGGCCACAAAGCCTGGCTGTCCTGCAACTGCACAAAGTAACAAAGGACTTTTAACTCATGCTGACAGGATGCACAGCAGACAGCGCAAAACAAGCAGCCTTGCATGTTTTCTTTGACAACCCGTAGAGAATTTTGAACATATAAGCGCAACATGTTAACCTTTATTACACAATCTTGACCTCTCACCTCTTGTTACAGCATGAGACAGTAACTAATAGTCAGTGGTGGTAGCAGATAACAGACTGCCTGGTCAGGAAGTTTCCAGAGTCGCAGGTACAGTATGTTGTACATTGTGTTGAAGTAGCTGCAGCGCTGCTCTCCTGTGGTGAAAATCAGAGCTGGTTAATCAGCCTCCTGGATTCAAGCCATAGCTGAATAACTCCTGCTGCATATTTGGTGACTTAGTTGGCAATGTTCATGCAGCTGTGACATTTTTTTTTTTGGTTTGCTTTGTCAGCTGATGAAGTAGATATGTGGGTGAAACATATGATAGTGCAGGTCATACAGAATACTTTCATTTTATACCTATTGTACAGAGTCTGTGTGGTCACTTGATTCTATTTCTCCATATCTTATTGGTGTTTTCGCCCAAACAACTTGGAGTGATCTCCGAGCGCTGCCCTGAATTTGCTTGTTAATTGTTCACCAGCACTGATGAGGTCATGTCACTAATCTTGCGTAAAATGCTTTACTGTTGCAGCGTTTGCGAATTTTAGTTGCTTGGTTGTCGCAGAAAATACACATATGACTCTTCTAGAAATGTTCAATTCAAGTTTTATTCATCACACACAATTATACAAGTATTAGCAGTAGTGAAATGCTTATCTACCTATCCAGTTAGCACAAGCAGAGACAAGAGACAGAAACGCATATAAATACCCTGAAACCCACACATAAACAACATGACACATAATATGGGATAACAGTATGCCACAGCAAGTGCAAATTGGAGATAGAAATGTCAGTTCAAGAGTACAAACTGGGATTTAAAAAAAATCCAACACACAAAGAAATACAAGAACTTCCACAAACAAAACAAAGTTGTGACTTTCTTCTTCCATGCTTTACACATTACCTCTTAATATTTTGCATTTCTGCAAATTAGATCGGTCTAAAACATTCTAAATCTGGACCCTTAAATTGCAATTATGCATTCCTTTTGCAATTATATTACACAGGCTGAGAAATGCAATGACATTAGGAGCCAAAGCTTTGGATACACCTTCTCTTTCAGTGTTTTTTTTTTTCCCTTCTTTTTATTTTTTCAACATTGTGCATTAATACCAAAGACATCCAAACTGTAAAATAACATGTATGGATGTGGTAAACAACCCAGAAAATGTATGTAACACCGAAGTTGTCACATGCAGAGGACGGGCAGGTACAAAACCAATTGCTGTATTAGCGCTGCTACAACAACTGTACAAATCTATATTATGACAAGAAACACTCAGTTCAGTATTGTTAATACTGAAGACATCTGACCTATGAAAGAACACATGGAATTATGGAGTAACCAAAAATTACAAACCCAGAACATGTTTTGTACTGCACATTAGATTGACCAAATCAGCCACGTTTAGCTTTGATCACAGCTTTACATTTGTGCCTTCTTAATTTATGTTAGACCATCTTTGTGCTTAGCCATATTATTACTACTACAATTACTGTACACGCTCATATTATGACAAGAACCACTCAAGTTAAGTAAAGAGAAAAGACAGCCCATCACTACTTTGTGTGTCTCCAAGTACAGTTGCACAGATCAAAGTCCATCTGTGTTGCTGAGTGGTGCTTTACTTAACCCAGTGTGTTTGCCATAATATGGATTTGTGGAGTAGTTGCAGTAGTACTAAAGGGACTATTAACTCTGTACCCGCCATACCTCTGCACACGACAACTAATAGACAATCTTAAATATAAAACATGTTCTGGATTGTTCAACACATTTTTGTTTCCTAAATAATTTCATATGTGTTCTGTCACAGTTTGGATGTCTTCAGTATTAATGTGCAATGTTGAAATTAATAAAAATAGATGGATGTGTGTTCAAACTTTTGTCTGATGCATGACTGTAATTTTGCAGTCCTCGCTTGTGTCTGTTTGTGTCTCCATAAAGTGGAGCATTAACTTCTTACCTGTGCAACGTGTTTCTCAGGCAAATCAAGTGGGGATTCAAGTTTGAGACATGAAAAGTCCTTGTAAAGACAACAAACATGAAAGGCAAAAATGTAATTTAGCTGTTTTCAGCAGCAGGGGAGAAAAATGTTCCCAAGTGGCAATTTTGTGTCTATTAGTCGACCTCTGTGACTCCCTTTTAACAGATCAGGCCTTAACATGAGGAGAGCAGGTACTGAGGCACGGACGAGAGATGAAAGTGAGAAAAAAAAATCAGAGTAAGAGAGTAAAAGTGAGATGGGTCCAGGAGCGTTTCCTCCATCGGAGAGCTATCGGCCATTTTAGGTAGGGAGACCTGTGTGCGTGAGGCTGCAGATGAAAAGTGGCTCTGTGCGTATGTGTGTGAAAGTTCACAAGTTTTTGTCTGCACGTCAATGTGTTGTGTGTTTCCTTCTGTCATTGTGTTTGTATTTCACAGTAGTCAGAGCTGCTGCCTGGAAATCCTAATTACTTTGATAAGTTGTGATTCATGGTGGCTGCCTGGTAAACACACACAGTGTGTACAGAAGCTGCTTTTCAGTTCAGTTTATCACAGTGATCGTGGAGGATGCATTTAATGGAATGTTTTATGTGATTGTCCACTTTGTGTTGAAATAAAAGCTGGAACCTTGATTTTATGCCTATTTAATCCATAAAGCTTCTTGTCACTTTATGTAATAACCGCCCATGTGTGCACACACCTCCACCAAGGCCCCGCGGTCATGTAATTCAATAAAATGCCCTACCTTGTGTCTGATAAGGTAAAAAAAAAAACAATGACTGGATGGATCTGCTTTCCATCAGTGAGAATCGGTGATGTAGTTTTTGTAGAATTCTGATGCAGGTGAAATCATGATCCCATTGGCAAGCATCGATATACTGTAACTCATCCAGACTTGAGAACAAGACCTCCTAATCAAATAAGACTAGAGCTACCAGATGTCCACTATTGAATTAATCAACTATTTTATACACACAGTAAGCAGTTTGAATGTTTTTTCAATGAACAAGAGATTAAAAAGCTCAAATTCCAGCATCTTAAATTGAATTTTATTATGTTTTTTCTTTCTTTCCCGGGAGAGCAAAGTGAAAATTCTGAACGAAGTGAGACAAGTTAAGCTGCCATCTCTGGCTGTAGGAGATACTTCTGCTACTTCATAGTGTAAGGAAAAAAGTCATCATAACACGACAGGCTTTCTTTATGTTTAGGGTTGTTATTTTATTACAATATTTAAAGGAACTGAGTGATTTTTAAGCAGTGCATTTGAAAAAAGTACACCATCTCAAGATACTACTTAATTACTCCTAAATAACTTCCATTATTACATCAGTTCTAGTTGCATTAGGATCGGAGGCAGCAGATTTGTTTTTTCATTTTTTCATTGCATAAAGAAGTAAGACAGAAGTGTTTGTGGTACATGTTTTGAGAAGAAAGCTGAAGATTTCAAACACTGAGCGCAACCATCTCTTAATGAGTCCTTTCTGTTGGTTTAGACAACAAACACACTGTGGCTCTGAACAGAGAAATATGCTGGCTGGTCGGAGTCGAAATGTTTAAGCAACAAGGTCTTTAACATATATGCCCACAAGTGATTCATGTCCACACTCCGACGCAACCTAAAGCAACAGCGGAAAAAAGCACACAGTTAAGACAGAAACTGGAGTGTTTGTGTTGCGGTGATTTCACTGCTTAAGTTTAAGGATAGATAATGCTTGGGATTAAAATGTGTTAAGGTATGAGGAGATATTGTGACATTTACAGTAAATAATGTGGTTTTGAGACGGCCATGGATTAGGAATGAACTAATTATCCATCTGAGTATTTTAACTTATAAACAAGTTATAAAAGTACTACTTTGCTGTGAATAATGCACTATCAACAATGAAAAAAGGAAAGATCATTCATTTATTTTAAAATCCATCCAGTTCAATATAAAAACTCACAATAAATACTGCTGAATTACTGAGCTGTATTTGATTTTTAAAAACATAATACTGAAGCATTTGTCAAGAAATTAAAGCCACTAATAACCATGTTGTACATCATTTTTATCTTGTTGAAAAAGAACTTACTGCACCCTCAATTTGCTGTATTACTTTAAAATAAATTGACCGAAAATAAGCACTAAGTCACACAATCAGAGACTCCAGGTGCATTTTTTGTCTTTTACCAATGATTTAAAAGCAGAAATAAACATCTGTTTTATAAAACTGTCAACAGATAAAGGTCTGGCATTTATTGCAGTAATTATTGACATTGACTGGCATAAATGTTTTTAACATAATGACATTTTTGACAATATCACTAGGTGCTATACTGGTTCATCTTGCTCCCCTTACTTTAAAGGTCCCATATCATGACTCTCAGAGTTTTTTATGTAGCACTTAAGTATCTATTAAACACTTGTGTAAGGATGTTGACATGGCAGAGTGTGTTGATTAGATTTTTTTCTTGGTTTTCAAGGGTTGGTTGTAATTCCAACACAAACACACACTTTGATTTCACAGGGAGATGATGAGATGAGACCCACCCACTTTTAAGAAAGCACTCTTATTGGTTGAACTGGAGCTCATCCTCAGTATGTCCTGGGATCATATTCTGATACGAGGATACTGTAAATGGATAATAATGCAATTTTCATAGCCAAAACTCATCAGGAATATTAGTAGTTAGCTAATGGGGGCGGGGCTAATTTAGCTCAGCTATGATTGGTTGGTTTAACATTTATATTTTAAGATGTAGAATTCTACTTGGTCAAGTGGTTGGGACCAATATAATTTAGCTGCACTATGAGCCCCCTGTGGCAACGAGAAAAAAAAAATCACTGTTTGGGACTTCAGTGGTTTTATTTTTCTCATGTTGTCATAACTTACACAAATTATTAAGTGCTCTTTTTTCCAGCTGTCCATCCTGAAAAAGAACTCACATTGCAGTCTCAATTTTTTGTCTTAGTTTAAAATAAAATGAACAAAATAAGCACTATCGCAGACTCCAGATGCAGTTGTGTCACATATGTTACGAATGATTTGAAAGCAGAAATAACTATCCGTTTTATAAAATTGCAAATAAATAAATGTGTGACATTTATTGCGATAACTATTGACTAACAGGAACATTTTTAATACGTTCACTACTGGGCAGGTTCAAAATAATGCAGCTTTTGTTTTACACCATAGCCCACAAATCCCAGTAAAGATGCATTTTCACAGTTTGGAATCCTGAACAGTGAATATGAGGTTTTGTGGCCTTGTATTCACTTCTGAAACTGTCTAACATTACTGGAAAGATGCTTCAAAAAGTATAACAATGCTGTTGTCACATCAAATACAGTAGGACAAGTTATGTCATGGCAGAAAACACCAACATTTTCTAATTGTGTATGCTGATAGAAACATAATACATATGGTAACCATATTAGCAGATTAGCTCTTTAATTCTATTTTCCCTACCGTCTGCAGGCTGCGGTCCAGATTTCAATGGGTCTAACACCAGTAAACACCCCACCGCCAGTATTTTGTTATGGTTTATCGCTATAATTTCACACACTGACACTTCAGCTGCTTTTGTCCTGTTGTTGAGTTGCTTTATTTTTACATCGCGACCCTCCGATTCCAGAAATAAGATGAGGGTCTGCAGCGATCCCCACTCATTTCTTTCAACATGTGATTCCATTGGAAACAATGTTCAAAGGTCAGAGTCCAGAGCAGCTGCCAGACTGATATACATTACCAGCAACCACTGGTGAGAGATTGATCCATTTCAGGGTGATTTCTGTCTCTTTTTAAAAGCTTTCACTATTATCATGCTTGCGCGGACTGAAACAGAAAAGTTCACCTGCAGAAAATCCAAAGGCTCGTAATCTGGGTTCTATGAAATGTCCCCCTGGAGACATTTCTGCATTTCATTCAATGTAAAAAATAATCTGTGTTCTAAAATTCTGTTTTTCTTTCTCCCAAAAGAAGGTTTATATTCACCTTGCATCAAAATCCTGAACTGTCATAACCATAAAGGTACGGTTGTGGTTTAGTTATGTAGAATTGTGCTGCATGATGTGAGTCACATTTTTCTACAGCTCTTGTATAACTGTAGGTTAGTTACAGAAGAGCTATAATTTGGGTGTGTTTCTGGCGTGTTTAACAAAATAAAATACAAGAAAGGAAAATCATGAAAACAATGGACTAAACAAAATGAGCAAAAATATATGAAATAATCCAGAACAATTAACAACAATGGAGGAAATCAGCAACAAAATGAACAAAAAAGAATAAAATCGGGCCCATACTGAACAACAGAAAAATGAACAAAATAACTGAGAAAATGAATAAAAAGAAATAAAAAAATATTAAACAGTGAGCAAAAAGGACCCTAAGCTGTGACAAATCCCTCCTCCCCTTCCTCCCTGAAACCTGATTGCTGCAATATTAAAACTATGCACAAGAATCAAACAAGTCCACTTTTTGATGATCTAAGTGGGTGGGTGTCTGCAGCCACCAGCAGCTCACCGAGTGACTGTAACAAGTCCGTTCTTCACTAAATATTTTCTCTCCTCTACAGCCAGTTTTCTTTTTAGTTATTCACCTGTATAACATTCTGCTGTGACAAATGTTTTCTTTGCTCATGACTTTATTTCTTCAATGCCACAAACTCCTGCAGGTTGAAGTGAATCGAATATGTTTATTGCCAGCAACCCATGATGCAAACTACAGTATTCAAACAGGCCTATGAGCCGTTTAAATTTAGCTGGACAGCATTGTTATTTATGAATGTAACGTTGACTAACAATGTGCAAGTCCTCTGTAATGCAGATCATATGACAAACTAACATCCTTCATGAAACCCTGTGTGTTTTACTTTTCATGCATCGCCTTAATGATGCTGTGCTTGTTAACTTTTTGATGTTTTTGAGCAGAAAATCCATAATTAGATTTTGGCATATTGTAACAGACGTTGGAGAAGGAACAACGATTCTTTCCTCTTTTGGGCTGTAGGAAATGTGGTCCTAGAGGAGCTTAAGGCATGACTAACCCCTGTAAGGACCAGTCACTACTAAGATTTCCTCATATGACTCCACTGTTCAGGGAAGAAGTTTGTGATATGGCTTTCACTTTTCCATAACAGTGTAAAACAGTGTAAAACAGTGTCAGGTTCATCTATATTTAGCTTTATGATTTGGGCACAGAGGAGAGACCTGCAGAAGGAAGTTGTTTACTTACTGGTAATTCTGTGATTTTTGACTCTTACAGTTTCAAACCTTTTAGTATGAATTAGTTCCCACTGATATTTCTCTTTTTGAGATGATAAAGAATGGCCTCCTGGATATTTTATGATCATTTCTGTTTAAATAATCCAGTCCAGTGTTGATAACTGTGAGGTTCAGAAAGCAAACAACTAATAATTAAAACAATTCAAACTATATTGTTCACACTCAACTTCGATCTTTTTTCTCTCCAGTTTTAGTTAAAAAAAAAAAAGTATCCGGAAGCAGAGCATTGAAATGTTATTGCTTTAATACCTCACACCCACTTACTGTCAGAAAGTGACTCATATTTCTTAAAGTCATTCACGTGATATAAAATGTTGTATTGTGTCGTGATGTTTAATCACCATAAAACAGTAAATTACTTCCAGTGTTTCCCTACGGTCTCTTTGTTTCCCTTTGTGATTCAAGTGTAAGAGAAGTGGTGAGATAACCAGAAACGAAACACTCAAAACAGAAACACTGGCAGTTTACCCTGATGTGTTTCTCATTTTGAAGTGAATCATCTTTGTCCTATGTGTTTGCTGCTGCTATTTATGACGAGATTATTGTGACGTGATATTTAATGATGATGATTCATCATGATAAACATTTTCTTTGTCTTTTGACCTGACCAAAATCTAAGTCCTTTTGATTTAATCTTGTGAAACCCAGTGTACAATTAAAAAAGAAAAGCAATATTAGTGAAATTTCATCTTTCATCTTTTATTTGCAGCATCTTTTGTTTGCACCTTTACTCACACTTTTGTCTTGCATGTTTTTTGTTTCTAAGTGTTTTTTGCATCACTTTAATATTTTTGTGTCATTTTTGTCTTATTTAAGTCTTTACGTCATTTTCACATTTTTGTCTTTTGTGTCGTTTTTGTCATTTTTGAATATTTTATGTCATTTTGGCATTTTTTGTTCTTTGCCATATTTGTTTTTTTAATCTATTTTGTTATTTTCATATATTATGTCGTTTTGACTTGAATCATGACTTGAATCATTTTCATATTTTTGTCTTTTCATGTTATTGTGTCTTTTTGGTCTTTTTTAATCTTTTATTTCATTTTTACATTTTTGTGTCTTACATCATTTTCATCTTTTTTGTTCTTTCTGTCTTGGGTCACTTATATCTTGGGTTGTTATGTTTTTATCATTTGTTGCATCTTTTACAGTTCATTAAAACCACAAAGAATCATCTGGTTTCCTCAGCTTCACTCAGGACTAAAAATCACCCTTAAAACGAATTGTCAATATTGACGATATGGGCATTTTTATCAAGAAAACATACTTTCCTTAACTCTTGATTGTTGCACAGTTTTTTGCCAACTCATGAGTGGAGAGGAGGGGTAGGGAGGAGGAACCGGTGCCAAAAACAAGACATAAAGAAGAGGAGGGGACGACAGAGGGTTGTTAAATAGGACAGAGAATGAAAAAGTCAAACACAGGGGCGATGAAGATGAAAATCACTCAATAAGAAAAGTATAGAAAGCAGCCACTCTTCCACTGTGGGATGGCTTAGCTCAGCTTTTCACATCATCGCAGCTCACCGCAGTGATCCGAGGCCTGGTTGGCACAGCGCCGTCATGCCGCTTTTGTGTGTTCACACCAGAGCGGCTCGGCCTCCCAGTGCTACCCAAACATTGCAGCACCCCCAGCAGCCGCTCGAGCTGCCTCTGAAAGACCCAGGAATGTAAGGAGGCAGACAAATACCCACAAGTACAACTGCAAGTGGCTTTACTGCTACTTGTGAGTTCTCAGTGATGGGAAGTTATTTAGATCATTAAATCAGGCACAGTGTAAAACAATCTGTCTTTATTTTCATCCCTTTCTTGTCTCTTTATTTCAGGAGTTTACAGGCACAAGATTAAGTGAAGTCTGTGAAGTTCAAATGTCAAAACCATACAGAGAAATGTGCTGTTAAATAAGGACAAAAATTTATGAATTATACTGTATTGTTGTGTGCAGCAACAAAATGAAAATGATGATTATTTTGTGATAATTTCATTCACTGTCTTTAAATTGTGCTGCAAAAGCCAGGACTTACCCAGCAAGATAATTTGATGTAAAATACATACAATGAAAAGTTTGGAAAGATGCATCAATATGAAAATAATGTACAGGATGCACCCAGATGATAATTTTGAGGTTTTTGTTATGTTTCGTACACTTTCATGCCTTTCAAATGTCTAGCAAAAGCCAGTGCCTATTTAACTAGACATGATGGTGTGAAATACATTGAATGACAATGTTGTAAGATGCAACAAGAGGCAAGTGTTGAAAGGCACAACAAGATGAAAATGTTGAAAAATGCAACAAGATGAACGTGATGTACAAGATGCAACAAGAGGCAGCTGTTGAAAGACACAACAAGATGAAAATGTTGAAAGACACGACAAGATGAAAATGTTGAAAGACACGACAAGATGAACGTCATGTACAAGATGCAACAAGAAGCAAATGATGAAAACATGCAACAAGATGAACATGATGAAGATGCAACAAGCAACTGCTGAAAGACACAAGATGAAAATGTTGAAAGATGCAACAAGATGAATGTCATGTAAAAAATGCAACAAGAAGCAAATGAAAAGATGCAACAAGATGAAAATGTTGAAAGATGTGACAAGATCGCAATGTATAAGATGCAACAAGAAGCAAATGATGAAAAGATGCGAGAGGATGAACAAGATGCAACAAGAAGCAAACGAAAAGATGCAACAAGATGAACTTGACGTATAAGATGCAATGAGAAGCCAATGTTGAAAAGATGCAACAAGATGAATGTGATGACAAGAGGCAACTGTTAAAAGACACAACAAGATGAACGTAACTTTCCAATATGCAGAAAGAACAAAATGTTGTAAAACAACATGAATATAATGAATAGAAGAACAAGAAAAACTTTGTAAAGTGTGCCAGAGGATGAAAATGACAAACATCCAATAAGATAAAAAATGTGTGATTTAGTGCTTATTTTGTTTGATGCTTATAATTTCTTAATGCTGCAAAAGAAAAAGTGGACACAATCGGAGTTCTTGATGAAGATGAAAATATTGTAAAAGATGCAACAAAGTGTAAATGACAACACACTCGACCTGAGGGAATGTAGTGGAAGGATGAAAAAACCAAAACAGACAAGATGAAAATTTGGCTTTTTGTTTTAATCTTGCAAGTGTATGATAAAAGGATTGCAATCTGAATTACTGAACAAGTAGAACATGTAGTAAAAGACACAAGAAGCAGACGAAAATGACAATAAAGATGTCAATTTCTTTATTTAGCAGTCATGAAAAGAACCAGGAACTACAAGACAAATATGACAAAACGAAATTTGTGGTTTAAACTGTTCTTCATGGTCAGAACATAAGTACTGTAAGTGTTTATACAGAGAATGTAAAAACAATACCCTAAGGCTAAAAGATGAAAATGTATATCAGGGTGATTATTCAAGTGTATATATAACAAACAGGTTTTTCCAGGGTCAATTCCTTCAATTGTTTTGGAAAATGCTTGTACATTCATATGAGAAAGCTGCACTGCTGTTTTGCTTTTAGTTTCCTATGGTACATACTGTAAGTGACGTGTAATTATTCCCAGGCCTGACACCTCCACTTCAGATGGGATTTGATCCATTTCCTGATGTCTTCCCACATAACTCAGCTCACGTTGGATTAAACAAACAGTGCAGTAGCGACGTTAAAAACCACTTAAGTGTGTTTGTCAGTTTCAAGAGGCCTGTCTGTGGTTAAGAATGTGTCTTTGAGCTCAGAGTCGCCACTGTTTGTGCTCAGTTTTAAAGCTTTGAGTTTTAGTGAGTGTAAAAAGCAAAGATGAACAGAGACAATACAGACTGGGACAAACAAGGTGGAGATTGAAATGAGGAAAAGAGAGACTGGAGAGAGAAAGAAGGAGAGAGCTGATGAGAGCTGTGGATGCAGTGTTTCCCAGCTGCAGTTTAGGGGTGTATTGTCATTATGTCTCACAAGGACAGACAGATGGGGTCGTTTACAGACTAGAGCTTTAGACAGTGAACACTGGAGGGATTTTCATTTTGGCACTATACATTATACACTCAACAAAAATATAAACGCAACACTTTTGTTTTTGATCCCATTTTTCATGAGATGGACTCA
>JAQQAE010010207.1:0-14207 GCA_029823295.1 Pseudamia nigra
AGTAGTTTTATTGAAAGACTTGAAACTTTTTTAGCCTCCTCTCAAAACAACAGCCAAGGCTGATAAAAAGATTTGATTAAAAATATCCTTTATAATCTAAAGAGCCATTTATGGACAGAAAAAAAATGTGTCTAGACTGAGAGCCATAAAAAAAATAACTGGACTATTTATGTACCATATTTTGAAAGCAGTTTGTTCATTTTTATTCATGTTTTTGTGTTCTTGATTATTTAGTTCCTTTTTGTTCATTTTACTGGTTGTTTTTGTCATTTCTTTATCATTTTTATTTCGTGTGACATCTTATATATTTCTCCAGCTTATTTTTGCTCACTTTTGATACTTTTGTGGATATTTTGTCAGTTTTACCTTTTATCGTGGTCATTGTTTTAATTTTTTCTTTGGTTCATTTTTGTGATTCTGCTCCCTTTACTTGATGATTTTGCTCCCATTTTGTTTGTGTTATCAATTGTTTTGTTAATTAAAAAAAAGATGTATTTATTAGTCATAATGTTAAACCTAGATTTTGTTCATTTTGCAGGTTGCCTTTTTTCTGATTTAGTTGTAATGTGGTAGTTTCCTTCTTTTTGTTGATTTTTGTGCTTATTTTGGTCATTTTGATTAATTTATAATGGTTTGTCTCCAGACAGAGCCACTGGAGAGGAGCCAAAAAGCTGCCAGTGGCCCTGGCGTCACAGATGGCTAACCCCTGTCTAAGAGTCTAAACTGCCCTATGTTCTCTCACAGGGCTCCTCTGGACCTGATGATTTTTTTGAAGACGACTCCTATTCCCCCTCCTCCCTGTCCTCGTCCTCCTCCGTCCCTGCCATGGCCTCTCTGCAGGGCAGGACGGTGTGCACCTCCTGCGGACTGGAGATAGTGGACAGATACCTGCTCAAGGTATGACACTCGGACAATGGATAAGATTAAAACAACACATGCAACCTTTGATAACACAAAAACACAACGTCCAGCCTTAGCAACTCTAGTAGTAAATGAATATTGTTTCAGAGCCGGGTGATTCACCTGAAATATTGTTATATAATGTTTTTCCATCACTTACTATGAATCATTATGCACACGTGTCGAATTTTAGAGGTTGGAGTTTCAAAGCTGATTTTTGTTCCTCGTGACTTGAAACAGGCATTTTTGAATCATTTTAGAGGGGGTCTTTTTTTAAAGGTAACACAACAAATCATCTGGTTCCATCTGACCTGATTGGATTAGAAGATTTGCATGTTTTAGTTTGTACAAGGTTTTATGCTGGATGCCCTCCTGACACCCACCCCCACAAAAAAAGTGTAATGTACTGTGGTCGCCAAACAAAATAAACCATAAATTGAAGAGAAATGACCATAATACTCAAGACCTTTCACAAAAGTTAAAGTAATCAAGGAAAGGAACAAATATGATCAAAACTGGATAAAATAAACAACAAAATTTTAAACACAATAGTCCCCCAAAATGGGGAAAAAAACTGAAAAAAATAAAAGCAAAAATGAAGTGCAGATAAAGTGAACACAATGAATAAAGTAAGCACCAAAAGGCACAAAATAATTCCCCTAAATTCAATGAAGTAATCCAAAAAAATGAACAGAAATGACTACAATAGTCAAGAAATTTCACAAATTAACAGAATAATCAAGGAATATAACAAAATGGTAGAACATGAATAAATCAACACAATTTAAGACTAATAGTGTAGTACAAAAGGAACAAAAACATAACTGCAATTCATTAATTTATCAATTAAATGAATTCAGGAAGCAAAAAATGAACAAAATTGAGCAGAAAAAAACCCCCATAAAGAAATAAACTGTACTAAAATGAGCAAAAGAAATTAATTATAAAAGTGAACAACAAAATAATGAAGATTAATAAAAACAAGCAACAAAAGGAACAAACTACTCAACAGTAGGATTAAAAATGAACCAGTAAGGAATAAAACGGTACAATATGAGGTCAAAAGAAATGTGTAATTATGACAATCCAAGAACATCACAGTAATGATCGTTTTATTGCCCAGTTACATATTTTTCATAAATGAAAACACAGAATCAGGAGAAATTAAAAAAAAAAAATTCAGACACAATACATTATCCTCTTTAATACTTTAAATAATATTTTTCAGTTTCAGCCTGCAGTAACTGAACATGCCTTCAAAGAATAATGAAGCCTGCTCTCTTTAATCTTTTTCTTAGTAATCCACAAAATGATCATAATCAAGAACATGACGAAGAATAAACAATGTAGAAAAAAATTATCTAGAATGTAAAAAAAGAAGAAAAATAATTAAACAAAATAATCAACAAAATGAAAATGATTGAAAACATTGATCAAAATAATTAAAAAATGAAGAGGAAACTCAGCAAAAATTCACAACAGTGAGTACCATAATAAACAAAATTATCAAAATACACAATCTGCAAAATTGACAGTTGAATAAACAATTTATTAAATGAAATTCAAATGAAAAAAGAACAAAATAATCAACAGTATGAACAGTCAAGTAAATGATCAAATCAAGAAAATGAACCAAAACGAGTTAAATTTGTTGACGTCCAAACGTAAAGTTCCTTGCAACAAAGATAATTCCAAGAAACAACCTGTGGATGTTTGCAGTGGGTTTGTAATTATTTTATTTAACCAGGAAAAGGCTGTTTGAGGTTAAAGCGATTTAAATAAATGTGAGAGAGAAGAAATGAGGAAGCGGGTGAAACGTCTACAGCAGGATGTTTTTGCCTCCAAGTCTTTTAAGACCTCTTTGAAAGTGCTTCATGACACCAGCTCCTTTCATTTCAGATAATTATTTTAACATTCACTGTAAGGAGAATAATCCAAACAAATCATTGCCCGTGAAGTCATGTTCTTACCCCCCTCAGGTAAATGACCTCTGCTGGCATGTGCGCTGCCTCTCGTGTAGCGTGTGCAACACGTCGCTGGGACGTCACGTGAGCTGCTACATCAAAGATAAACAGGTCTTCTGCAAACTCGACTACTTCAGGTAACTTCAAGGTTCCAAAGCATTCTTAGATTTTCTGTTTTGCCCCCCCAGATTGTATTATATGCTCATTCATAGCCTGTTTAGACTTTGGGACAGCAAAATAATGTTGATTCTTAATCTTTATGATATCTTTAGAAGGGTTGAAAGGATATTGGTGATGTCACAGCATATTGTTTTGCCCAGATATTGTAAGAGTTGAAGTTGTCATAACACGGGGGTCATTCCATGTCGGCTCACAGAGGCTCTCCCATTTCATCATATGGATTTTCATAGAGTAGAGAACGCTACTCATGAAAAATACATATGTCAATAATGGTGCTTTTCTTCTGGGTCTAGTGCTGTAAATGTTGAAGATGTGTCAAATCTGTGGGCACATCACTGAATCAGCAGATGCTCCTCTACAATTTGGTGTCAGTTTCATGTCTAGTTTTATTTAATACCTTACAGATGCCATGTTTCCTCAACCTCTGTATGTATAAGTATTTTGGATCACTATATCTGGAATATTGTCCATATCTGGATCAACTTTTTGGTTGGATAGAATCTATTATGGTATGATCGTGTGTGTGTGTGTGTGTGTGTGTGTGTGTGTGTGTGTGTTTGTTTTTTTTTTTTTTTTTTTTTTTGTAAATTTTCTGGATGTTATTTGTGGCGTTACAAGAACAAATGTTGAATTTATCCCTATCTCACAACAATGAAGAATCCTTTAAAAATCTTCTGGATCCAGATGATGATCCAGATCACTACCAAAATCTAATCGATTGGTCCTTGTGCCATATCTGGCCTATCTTGAAAATTTCATCCAAATCTGCTCATAACTTTTTGAGTTTTGTTGTAAACAAACTAATGCCAACAAAAGCATATCCTGCTTGGTGGAGGTAATCGTGTGGAAGCTTCTATTAAATCCATGGACTGTGTAAAAGTATACACATTTGTACTTGTGCCAAGGACAAAGGGATACTTAGTTTAGCAACAGCTTTACTCTAAAAGTTCTGTACAGATTTTGATGAAATTCAGGACGGATTCAAAATGACACAAGGAACAAGATGTTTGTGATAGGGCCATTTTCAACATTTTGCTTACAACTCCATCAACAATATTCCCAAATTTTGGCAGAAAATCATTACAGATCCTCCCACACCACAAAGTTTGACCTAGATCTGGTGATCCAGAATACATCCAAGATGGATGGGTAAATGCTGCACATATATTTGATAGATGCCATATATAGTATTTACTTTTCAAACGGTGTACATTGTGTAAAGAAGTTGACCATGCAGTAGTGGCGACGTCACTCTTTTGAGCAAGTTTTTTTTTTTTTTTTTTGTGGCAGGTGATTGATTCTGTGTGCGCATTAAAATAAGAACATGACATGCATGGTTTGTGGTTAACATGGTATGACTGTTAGTTCTCATTTATAAGAAAAACAAAGATGCATGTCAGTCCTGTTTTTGTAAGAATGTCCCCGACTCACTTAGCTATAGCCAAAGGCAACCGAGTAGAAATTCAACTGCTAAATGTACTTGAGTACCACCCACACCTCTGGCCCTCCATATTCTGTTTCTGGTATTCCTTCAGGAGATATGGGACTCGCTGCGCTCGTTGTGGCCGTAACATCCACTCCAGCGACTGGGTGCGTCGGGCTCGAGGCAGCACCTTCCATGTGGCGTGTTTCTCATGTACCTCTTGTAAACGGCAGCTTTCCACTGGGGAGGAGTGTGGGCTACTAGAGAACAGAGTCTTCTGCAGGTCGCACTATGAAATAATGATGGAGAATATCAAACGTGCCAAGGAAAATGGTAAGGAGTCAGCAGTTACAGGAGAATAATCCACAAAATGATCAAGAAAAACTATATGTAAATAGAATGAAGAATGTACGATTGAGTCCATAAATGACCAAAAATTCACAAAACGACAACTGGATGAAAATAAAATTCACAAAATAATCAACAAAATGAAGAAAACATGGAAGTAAATGATAAAAAAAATGGAAGAATGAGCCAAAATAAACAAAGCATTGATTACAATAATCCCAAACTGAACAAAAATAAGGAAAATGAGCAATAATTCACAAAAGTGAATATGATAAACAATGAGCCAACATATGCAAAAATTTAATCTGCAAGTTGAAAATGATCAAAAATGGGGGAAAAAAAAACCTAAAATGAACAATTGACTAAACCAAATTAATAAAACACTGACAATCAATAAAACGAACAAAATCAACATTATGGACAAAAGGGTCAAATGAAGCAAAATAAGCAAAGCAGTGATCAAAATAATCCATCAGGAAAATGAACCAAAACTCTCAAAAGTCAACAAAATTGACCAAACCAAGCAAAGTATAAAAATATTCTACAAGTTGGAAAAAAATGAACAAAATCAAGATAAAAAAAAATCAATATCACAAAATGAACAAAAACAAAGAAAATGAGCAAATGCATCACGTCATGTGATTTTTCTTTTCTCTTTCTGTCCAAAAATAGCTTTGTTCATAAGTCACTGACGCCTTTGTCATACCAAGACTTCAATGATTAAAACCAATACCTCGGAGGATCTGCTTCAGCTTAGTGTCTACTATGCCATGTTTAGATAAATTATGCCACCATTCAGAAACATACACACTCAGAAATATCCCATGACTATGTCTACATTTAAAGTTCTTGTGTATACCCTATATGACAGAGCAACTCAAAGCTGAAGAAGAGGTGTCAGACAAAGATGGCTCCAGCTCAACACCCAGACCTGCAAAGAGAGCCCGGACCAGCTTCACTGTGGACCAGTTACAGGTACAGCAGACCGTTTCTGGTGCTTTTTAATGATGACTTTAACAAAAGCAACATCAACAGAAAATTACAGATGGCAACAATCACAGCTAAATGGATGACAGTCAGTTGTTCAATAAGTTATTTTACTGTCCTCAGTTTGCATGGAAATAAACTAGAATAACACTTAACTAATCATGCATTTAATATAAGTTTTATGGCGTGTACTCCAGAAACATTTACGTACAAACTGAAGCAACTCAGCAGGTCTACAGATGTTTTCAGTTCTACTTCACTTTCATGAGTCCATGCTTCATCAATCCAAGCTTTAAAGACAATTTTTGGTAACTGATTATAGAGTGAAGATGCAGCGATATTGAAAAGTGATCTTGTGCATATGTTTCCTAAATTTGAAGGTAATGCAAAACCAGTTTGCCAAAGATAATAACCCAGATGCACAGACTCTGCAGAAACTGGCAGAGAGGACTGGTCTCAGCCGCAGAGTGATACAGGTAAAATGAAACAACGGTGACTGCCCTTTAAACTGAACTCTGTACCCTGGAATAATCTTGCTACTGGGTGAACGTTCCAGTTTAGATTCTAGTCGTTTCCATTATCTCTGTTACTGTTTTTTTTTCTATTTGCAACAGCAATGATCACGTGAGCTACAACCACATGTTGAAATACATTCATAACACAAGCATGTGTATTTTTATGTGATTTTGTCTTTTGGGGATTCCATCACTGTAATGCAATATGACGGTCCTGTGTTTTGATTTTATCACTGCACAAGATGAGTGTCTTACTGATGGATGATGGTGCTAGAACTTGCCTTCAGTGCTGAAAGTATAAAGATGTAGTACGGTAGGTCTGGCTACATGGGCATAATGTACTTCTGACACAAATAAAATAGGCAATAAAATAAAACATTAAGGCACCTTAGTTTTGTTTTATCAGATTATAATGGCCATAAACATGCATTTCTCAATCACAGTAGAACCAGAGTTCACACAAACATTTCAATTTCTCCAGTGAAGTGGCAGTGTTGCCTCCCTTCGTGCATGAAATGTTTTGAAATATTTGGGACAGAAAATGAGATTTAGTGACTCAAACCAGGGTTCATTCAGCACATGTCAATATTCTACTTTTTGCCACAGTAATGGACATCAAACTAAATATGGATTTTTGCCTGTTGAAGCCATTTGGTTTTTTTAAAAAATTGTGTACATATATTGTATTCACAATCCTACAAAAACAACAAACCAAATATAGATATTTAACTTCTGCCCACATACAGATTATAGCATAAAGTTTATTCATGTCTATGGTTATTACAGATTTGGTAACAAAATACAACAACAAACCAAAATATTTTACAGTGGTGCATATAAAGTCTGCTTTATAGTACTTCCCCTGTATTGTGGCCAGACTGGTAGTATCATAATAATCATAGAAAATCAACTAAATTCTGGTCTGTTATTGCAAAATCTTTCAAATAAAACACTCTCAGGCACTATATGGTCATTTGTTAACATCAACGCTCCACAAAAAAATGCTTGGCGTAACATGTCCCTCGTCTAAACTACAGTACCATGCACACTGTAACCTGGAGACTGGGAATACTGAATCTCTTATAAACCCAACCTTCATCTACTTAGGTTTGGTTTCAGAACTGCAGAGCTCGTCAAAAGAAGCACATCAACCCACATCCCACAGCGTCGACAATGATGACGTCGCTTACTCCTGGTCAGATCACCCCACCCCTCATGGATGATCTGCAGTACACGACGTATATATCACCAGATGCACCTCTCCTCACTACACTGACCTACATGGACGGTAAGGAATGCAAGCACACTTGACTTGCCAAGGATTTACCTCAGGACAAATGACTAATAAAATACAAGGACAAAGTGTACAACATCTATATACGTAGCATCTGTCTTTCACTGCCTGTCTTTACTTCAGCAGTTCCAACTTCAGACCCACTCTTGCTGCAGCCGCACATATCGCATTCACTGACACAGCTGCCCGTCAGCCACGCCTGAGCTTCTGTCTTCCTCTCCAGAACTGACGATGATTGGCTTGGATGGAAAGAAAATGGTTGGCATTACCAAGGAAATCCTGCAAGGATCAGACGAGTTCAACTGATCAACATCCTGCTGCAACATGCAGCATTGATTTTTGCTTTCACTGTGCCTGATGTTTGGACAGAAAAGATCAGCATAGGTCAATTACTTTACTAAGACATTCATAGATGAAATTTATTTGTTTAAAATGTCAAGTAAGATTCGTGTGAGATGAAGCTTTTGTTAATGTGTATGTTTATGAATTTATTTAATTTATTTTGGAAAATACAATGAAATGAGGCACTTTGTTGAAAAACTGAATAAGTAAAAGGTGAATAAGTTTCATTTTCAGTTAATTATTTAAGGATATGTATGAATATTGATGAAAAACATCAGTTTAAGGGTAAATCTGAGGTAATCTGCAAATTATAATCAGTGCAGACAATTCTGTCTCCTGACCATCCCTGTGTTACTGGCAAAGATACTGTCATAAAATATTAATGTATCCTTGTAATATCTGCATCTGATATTCTCAACATATCCATACATCTGTATCAATGTTTCATAAGATGCCTTGGAGTGGAATATATGTCGAGCACAGATAAAGAAGCAACGCAATGTGAGTTTAAATTGTGAAGCCATGTATGAAATGCACTATGGGAGCTGGTGGACTTTGACATTAGATGTTGAAAACTAGGATTAAAGTTCATGGCACAGTTTACTTTTTTCCCCTTTCCTTCTTTTGCACTAATTGTTTTGCAAAGATGATACAAAATATTTCTATTTAATGAATTGCTATTGATAAAGTAATTTTTAGCTACTTATCTAATAGCAATAGGTCATCCAAGTCAACAATAAAGCAAAGGTTTCTTTTGGATACTTTTATTATCAATGATGGTGCAAGTCATTTGAGATGGGCTGTGCATTAACATGGTGTGTTACAAATTACACTGCCTGGCCAAAAAAAAAAGGTCGAAACCTGGATTTAACTAAGCAAATGGGTACAAGCTTTGCATTGGATAATTTCTACATGGGTGATTTGTTTCAGCTGGCAACAAGTGATGTAAGGATAGTGGGGAACCATCATCTTCGAAGAAAAAATGTGGTTGGGGAAAAAAAAATCTTGAATGATCATGACTGGTAATCACTTAAATGTGTGGTGAAATCAAATTGTAAAAAAACAGTAGACCTCAGGACTATGTTTAATAGTGAAAGTAAAAGCATTTCCATGCACACAATGTGAAGGCCGCCCAAGGGATTGGGACTAAATATATTAAACATAGTGTTCAGCTGATAGCCTGACAAATGGGACATTGGTTGACCCATCTGAAAAATGCACTCAAGAATAACTGACTGTTTTGGGACTTTTACATTGTTGAAGCTACAAAAATAACAGTCTTACAGAATGCAATACACTGGTGTGGATTAATCGATCCACAGTATATGAAGTAGTTCAACTCAATCATTAAAACATCCAGAGGAATAAAATATAGTGATATTAATACAAAATATTAAATAACACCGACCATAACCATTTTCTACCCACTGATTACTTTTACATTTGATACTTCATGTGCATTTTACTGATATTGATATGAATCAGGTTTTTAATGCAGACCTTGCTCATGATTTCACAGTACAGTCTAGTTTCTGCACCCCTAACACGTGCAGGTATTGAAACACTAAAGCTCATAACACATGGATACAGCGCCCTCTGGTGGACAAGTATACATGAAAATCTATGAAAAACACTGGAGAAAGAACAGGACTAAATGGAGTAGAATTTTAGATAATGTAAGGAGACTGTGAAAAGTAAGGTTTTGTGTCTTTATTTGTTATTTAAACAGGTTTGGGTGGTCTAAAAGTAAGGATAGAAAATCTAAATTCTCACTCAAAGAGAAGAAAAAAAACACAGCCCCATTTGATATAGCTGGACCAAAACATACTATTTGGATTTCTGGATATTTATGACATGACACTTTTACAATCACTGACATCAACCAGACTCTGGGACTCACCAACACCTTCTTGACATCCTGGGATAATGTGAAAGGAAGTCTACATAGTACAGCCAGGAAATCAGTGTGGTCAACAGGAGCTTACACTACCATTCAAAAGTTTGTGGCCATTGCAGATTTTTTAATATATATGTCAAACTGGCAATTTTTTCATGCAAAGGAAAAACAAGTATTTACATGTAAGCCGGGATATTTCAATACACATTTCAAATTTTAAATTGGCATGTACGTGTACATCACTCTAACCTTTTGGTATCAGTGGAAAAACAGTTTGAGCAACAGTGCTTTGGATACTTAGGACGCCCAGGATGTTCAGTGATTAAAGCAAAATGAGGATATTCTGATGGAGCCAAAGTTTGGGTTGACTGTATTATGACAAAAATTGGTGTTATCATTGTTAAATTATTAAAGTTAATAAATCTTAAAGTACTTCTATATATACAGATTGTTTTTTCTTTTTCTTTACATGAAAAAAATGGCCAGTTTGACATGTATATTGAAAAATCAGGCCTGGCCCCAAACTTGACTGATTTCAGTGTATGCCTGTACAGTATTTGCATTTAAAGCACACACACTGAAACAGCCTGTTTGGTATAGGGCTGCAAACCAGGAGTGGTACAGACAGTAGAAAAATGCATCGCTGTTGAACTGAAATTCAAAATACACATTCTACAGACAGAGTGAAGGTAACTTATGTATCCTTTAATAATATGTATCCTTTAATAACTATATTTTCAATGTCATAATCACATTTTAAATTAAACATACACCTAAATTATTTATTCAAGAATTTGGAAAAATATGCCAGAACCATATTATATGTAGGATTTTTAGTTATCTTAATTGTGTCGTTCTGCTCATAGCTTTGGGAAACACAGGCGTCCTTTACAGGTGGGATGACGTAATCCCGTAACTTTATTTTGAAGAGACACTCTCCGGAAGTGTCGCCTGGCGTTTGGCATGCGCATATTAGCAAAGCACCAGCGTTTAACCGACGGCGAGAAATTGTAAATATTAACTGCAAAAGCGACTTCTTCCTGACGCTGGAATGGAAACATAAGGTAAACTCCATCTTAAACATGCATTTCATACTGTTACATAGTTGTTGCTGCCTTTTGGTACTCATTTAGTAGCGTTAAAGTGAACCAAAGTTAACCTTAGCGGGTCAGTTTGTGATATCCAGTCCTCGATAGCTAGCGATATAACAAACGGCTACGGTACTACATAACGAATGTAGTTTGACACGGAATCTCGGTGTATTAGTCAAATTTTCTTCCCCTTGGTCGTGTAGATTTACTTAAATTATGCACTCTCAGTTGTATTTCTGTGAATCCACTTGCAAACTAGTCCAAAGCGTTGTCAAAGGCTCCCGGGAGAACTAGCTTAAACCCTTCACTTAAATGCTTCTGCGCCGATAAAGAGAAACCAGGATCCTTTTTAACCGAGCTTATTATTATTTTTTTGTTAGTGACAACAGCATGTGCAGTTTAGGTCTTTATTTTGCTCACTGGTTAGCTGGGTGGATCCGTCTATCTGCTGAAAGTGCTGACAACAAACCAATGTGTCTGTGTTCGCCGGTTATTGGCCAGAGGAAATATGTGAACATGATGAATAATCAATATCACAGGTCGGTTGTTTTGTTTTAATGTGGTTATGAAGGGCTAGTGGAGTTGGCATGGTGATGAATTGGCTGTGTTCCTCTGTTAACAGCCTCTCTGTCTGCTGATGCTACAGAATCCGTGTGATCCTCCTGTTTGATCACGGGTTAATTAACTGCGACCTATGATTAACTTAGTTTAGCATTAACTGGTCGATAAAACCGTACTCTCGAACAGTGGTTGTTCATAAATCATAGCTGAAATGTTGTAGTAATTGTACCTAGGCTGGAGATGTCCTATTCTGACCCAATATTGAATAGAAACATTTTGTGGAACGTGGTCTGTGTCAGTTGCATTTAGTTATCTGATTGTACAGTTTGAGTTCAAAACAGACATATTGCGGAAGTGTCAAAATTATCGCTCAAAAGATTAAAAACTGCACAACCCTCTTGTGTATAATTTAACCAGACACAGTCCATTCGGATGCCTGGATATTTATTATATCACAAACATGTAGTCTCTGTCTACAGTCAACCCTCCAGAACAACCTTCTTGATATCTTGGGATAATGTACCAGGGGATCTACATGATGGAATCCATGGCACAGACAGGCAAAGGGTGTGATCAACAGTACACAGGTTGGGTGACACGGTGGTGCAGCGGGTAGCACTCGTGTCTCACAGCTAGAAGGTCCCCCGTGTCTGCACGGGTTCTCTCCGGGTTCTCCGGCTTCCTCCCACAACCAAAAACAAGTACTGGGTGAATTGGCTACTCTAAATTGTCCATAGTTGTAAATGCGAATGATTCATGAGGTCTTAGCCTAAAAATTGTGAAGCACCTAGAGATAATCAGTGATTATATTAAACTGAAACAGCATGTTTAACAGGGCTGAAAGCCAGGACTGTATGGACATGGTAAAATGAAGCAGCCCTTTGGTGTCTTGAGCTAAAATTTAAACTTCTTGAATTAAACTTATGAAGGGCTACAATGTCTCCTTTAATTGTTTTAACACATTATATCCTGCTGTCTGGGCCAGGAATAAAAGGGAGTTTAATCTCAATGAGACTTTTTAATTTTAACTAATAAGGATCAGTGGACAGAAATGTTTTATGACTTTCCTTAATGATTTGTTAATTATTTTAGTAATAAGTGCTTTTCCTACAGTCATCTATATACAAAACCCTTCTCGCATCACTACCAATTAATACATCTTTGCTTTTAAAAAAATAAATAAAAGCTTTTTCGCTTTTTTTTTGACAGACTTGACAATATGATGTCACTTTTTATGAATGAACTAGAATAGTGACTTATCACGGTGTATTATTATGCTTCAGTTAATTTGTTTTGAAGGTATTGTCCTTGATGGCACACATACCTATTCCTGTAAATGACAGCACTGAGTAACATTAAATCTTGTTTGACACACTGGCGAGAAACACTACAACGTAAACTTGAAAGGGAACAGTTTATTGCAGTGTGGCAGGTTTGACTGCAGTGTATTGTACAGGTGCATCTCATAAAACCAATGCCCAGTGTCAGCAGAGTCAGTAAGAGGAATGTTCACAGATCAAATTCAGTCAGTAGCAAACACATGCTGCAAAATGTCATAAACAACAATAAGCCCTGCCCTGCGGAAAAAATGCTGCAGCTTGTTTCAGCAGCAAACCTATTGCCTTTTCTGAAAGCACACTGATTTGGCAGTGAGGAATTCAGCATCAATTTTGCAGACTTCAGTGATTTTAGAAAAGGTATCTATAATCTCCTTGGGGCAAGAAATATAGAAATTGACGCAACCAGGAAATGTATAAAAATATATATACTTCTCCAGAGCTGATGCAGAAAGTTGTTAAGGAGTAGGAGTAATCACGGTATCTGTCTAGAGTTGTATTCTACTAGTTAGGCATGTAAAGAAGTAGTTGCATGTAAAGAAACTCCTGAGCTGAAGTGCACCAGAGTGTTTCATCTATTCTCAAAAAAAATAGTTTTGTCGACATCCAAATAAATTATGTATTGTCCTGTTGGTGGCAACTGTGAGAATGACAGAAGATTTGAAAAATATAATGTGCCATAAAAAGAGTTGATATTCTCTTGTAATTGCTGACAACTGGTAATAGATTTCCAATTTAGTTCATGTTATTTCATCATTGCTTATGAAATTATTTGTACAGGGGCCAGGGGAAAACCATTAACATAACTTAAAACTCAGGTCAATTTTGTGAACTTAACAAAAGCAGTTCTTCTTAATATTATTAAAGGAGTAATGTACACACAGTATTTTGTTTTAGTGGTAATAAATTCATGGTCATGTACATTTTGTGGACTGTTTTAATTCTGACTATAGAGTCTCTGCTTTATTGTCTGTCAAGGTTTGCCTCAAGGTCTGGAACCTAACCTTATTCTTCAGTGCATGGACGCAAAGCCAATGCGCAGGTAGGTGTGGCAAACACATTTCTTTCATCCAAAACTTGGATCTTAAGTTACTCATATTGAGTTTTTTAGTAGGTTTAATATAGGTGTAATCTAACTGAAGGAAAACCTGATGATTACAATGCTAAAATATTACTTAATAATAATAATAATAATAAACTTTATTTATATAGCACCTTTCAAGAGCAAGAAGTCACAAAGTGCTTTACACGCATAAAACGACAAAGCATTAAAAACAAAGAAAAGAGATAGACATACAGTAAATCACGCAAAGGCAAGTTTAAAAAGATGGGTCTTTAGCTGCTTTTTAAAAGTGTCGACAGTGTCCA
>JAQQAE010010208.1:0-14206 GCA_029823295.1 Pseudamia nigra
TCTCCTTCGATATCCAAGTTTTTCACTGTCATAAGTGTTCTTTATCTGGGATACCACTGTATTTTATTTATTTTCTGGATTTATTAGCTCAATTTGTTTATTTCGTCTTAATTTGTGATTGTTTCTGACAACTTTTAGGATTATTTGGCTCGTTTCTTTCGATTAATTTGTTCATTTTATGTTCATTTGTGTTCCTTTTCGGTATATTTTACTCATTCTCTGCATTATTTACTTCATTCCCGTTTTTAATTTGATACTTTTTTCATTTTTTTGGATTATTTACTAAATTTCTCTTGTTGAATTTGTTCATTTTATGTTCATTTTTGGTTTTTTTTGATGTTTTGTTTTTCTGGATTAGTTGCTTAATTTCCTTGTTCAGTTTATTTCACATTAATGTGTGATTGTTTCTGTTTTTTTTTTTTTTTTTCATTGTAGATATTTTCTTCATTTCTCTTGCTTATTTTGTTCATTTTCTGCTCATTTGTGTTTTGTTTTTTGTATATTTTCTTCATATTTTTGCTCTTTTTTTTTTTTGGTTCACTTTGGAAATAATTTGCTTCATTTTCGTTCATTTCGTTGAACACATGTTTTGTTAATTGTTTTCATTGGTTTTGATTTGATGTCCAGTGTTCATCTTTGTTATCATATGGTAAAATCCAGTGACGGGTTGATTTTTTTTTTTTTTTTTTTTTTTTTTGAGATGGGGTTTGAAGGAAACACCACATTACTTTTTTGGGGTCTTGAGCCAAAAAGCTTGGGAATCACAGCTATAGAGAGAATAAGAGGGGGTGTGTTTCCCTCCCTTTTTGGCTGGTGACTCACGGTTTTTGGCATCAGTGAGACACACCTCGTGACCATACCGGGGGTCTGCGGCCCCTCCCCAGTGGCTCCGGCGGCCCCTCCCCAGTGGCTCCGGTGGCTTTGTCCTAGTGATGGAAGTAAAATCAAAAGAAACAAAATGAGCACTAAATCAACCAGAATGAACTCTGGTTGCCAAAACGAGCTTTAACTGGGAGGCGGCCCTGGGGCAGACCCAGGACAAGCTGGAGGGATTACTGTACATCTCTCAGCTGGCTTTGAAATGCCTGGGGGACCCCCCGGAGGAGCTGGGGAGAGGG
This sequence comes from Pseudamia nigra, assembly GCA_029823295.1. NCBI lineage: Eukaryota > Metazoa > Chordata > Actinopteri > Kurtiformes > Apogonidae > Pseudamia > Pseudamia nigra. The sequence goes on from JAQQAE010010208.1 coordinate 1,119, forward strand.
AAGTCTGGGCTGCTGCCCCTGTCACCCTGACCAGGATAAGTGGGAGAAGATGGACGGACGGATGAATGGAATACAGTACGCCACAAAATTTACAATAATCCGCTGAAAGTATCAGGAAAATGAAACAAAATGATTGACTAAATGGAGAGAAATATTCAAATACTCAATAAAATGAATAAAAGTGTACAAAATGATTCTTTTTAAATGATCAACAAAACGAATAAAAATGAACGGGGTAATAAACAGAGGGATGGTGGTTTGGTGCAAAGTCTTTCTGTGTGGAGTCTATATGTTCTCCCCATTCTAGAAAAAAAAAAAGAATTTCAATACAAATGACCAAAATTATAAGCAACATACAAAAAAATAAAGTAATAATACATTTTTACCATCTCATGTGGTTCATATAGGGTTCAAATATTTTGTTGTGACCCTCAACATACATGTGTTTTTCCTCCCTAGCTGGACTAAGTTGCTGACCCCCGGACTGTACCTCACACTAGCTCGGTGTCCAAAGACGAGACCATCAGGTTGGACTTTTCATATTTTCCATAGCGGTGTCATATCCCGAGGAAGAACAAACTACCATCGTTTTCTGGATGTGATTAGGTCTGGTGCGATAATCAGTTAATCGGATATACGGAATAAAGTGAAGCATTCGCCATCGTTTTCCTGATCACAGTTGAGGTTTGCTTCTTCACATGAGGAAAAACTACAGTGAGATTGTGTTACTGGTTGCACTGGAGCTCCGCCTCCTCCGTCTCCTCCCTCCGTGCATCAATACAAGGCTACATTTCCAGGGCGGTATGTTAGGGCTGGGACGATATGCTTTCGTTTGCGATTTGATTTTATAATGATGTTTGGGTGCCGATTCGATTTTGTATCACGATTCCACGAGTACAAGTTTTGCAATTCGATTATTGAGATTTTCTTTCTGTTGCGAAGAAGTTTTTCCTCCCCCCTGTCGCCTTTGGCTTGCTCTTGGTGGTTCTGTTGGGTTTACTCTCTGTATAGTCATGAGGTCTCGGCCTCGAATTGTGAAGCGCCTACAGATAATCGGCGATTATGATTGGCGCTATACAAAGAAAGATTGAATTGAATTGAATTCTTCTCAACAAGTTGAATCACACACTTCTAAATCCAAGGAATGAGTCCGTGCAAACCCAAATACGGTAACTGGAGAACCTAAAATCTCCACACAACGCTAATGTGCCTTTTAATATTTGCCACGTTTCAAAATGTAAAATAAAATGTCCAAAACATAAAAAGTAAAGTGTCTTTTAACCACTTCTAGTCATGGTTCATTGTGTTAGTATTACAGCGGTTGCCCCAGCTAACAAATTTAATCCGTTCCGGCGTCGGGTTCATTGGGCGAATCATTCATTTTCCATAGGATACATGTAAAACCAATTAATCCGCTCTGGACCCATGAAAACCCCCATATGAAGTATGTCTTTTGTATGTCGTACGTGCACATTTGATTGATTGATTGATTGATGAGATTTCGGCCTTGAATTGTGAAGCGCCTAGAGATAATCGGCGATTATGATTGGCGCTATACAAATAAAGAGAGATAGATGGATTGATTGATTGATAGATGGACGGACGGACGAGACGGAGGCGCCATTTTTCTTAGGTCCCATGACGAAAGACTCAAAATGAAGCAGTAATTTAGGTGGAAAAAAAGGCAAATATACAGCGCGGAGTTCACGTTGACGTTTAACTCAGCCGAGATAGACCCGGAAGTTAAGTCTTTCGCGTTACAAAAAAAATTCGTAACCCTATTTTCGAAAGCTGTAACCTGAATCTTTTCATAATACAAAATTTGTAACCCGGATCCTTTCGGTAGCCGGAACACAGTTTGGCCGATTTTTTTCCCTTCGTTACCCGAAAATTCTGTTGGCAGAAGCGTTCGTTATCTGGGGCTGGTCTATCGTGAAAAAAAAAAATCAGTTCCTAGGAGACATACGGTATTCATATTTAAAATTCCCACATGAAAAGTCACAATATATATGTGACTGTTATTTCCCTCCACCCCTACAATGTATTGCGTAATAAAAAAGTTGGCGTAACAGACGTAGGTTTGAGAAGTTGACTGGAGTCCATGGACCTTCAAGACTGCCGTCCAACTTCAGTAACGTTTTTACTGCTCGTTCGATTGAAACCAAATCCCGAAGCCCGTTCACCAAACGAACGGCCGGGTTTCCTCGGTTTCCAGTGGACAAACGAAGCCCCCTTCACACACAGACGGGCTACGTCAATCAAACAGAATCGACTGGGACATGGAATATTTAGACATAAAACTGAATTTAAGAAATGTAGAATATCTTCCCAAAACCAGCTTCATAGCTTGACAATAGCTGAACCAATTTACTTGACACTTGCCACACTTAATGATGATTTAAAAGATCGACATCCTGTCATTTTTTGGGGGGTGGTGACTCTATTGGTTGTAACGAAAAGACGTAGTAGCCTGAAAGTGACTGAACCAATTCACTTGACACTTGCCATGGTTATTGACCGCTTTAATATCTTTCCCTTGTCACATTTTTGGGCTGTTGCTGCTGCTTTTGGAATAGGACTAGGAAAAGAATTGGGGAAATTCATGCAAAATTCTGCGATTTGTTGGTCCCTATTTCAGTGAAAACCTTGTGATTATAGGCAACGGAACTCTCTAGTTCAGTTTCTTCCACTGCTGAGCAGTGTTTTTTAAATTTTATCAGAATATCCATGAAGATTGTTCAGGCAGCTCATGGGTCCACTGGTGACTCATCCTACCTGATTATCGGTTGCTTTTTGGGACAGTGTTTGAAGAATGTGCAGGTAGGTAGATGTTACTGTAAGGAACTGTAAGTCACATACTCGATTCATTACAAGCAATACTCATGTAACATTTCATCAATACACATTTACATATCTTACCTCAGTTCAGTCGGGGCCACAGACGTCTGAGCATCCTGCATGTTCAACGGGTTTATCGTGAAATCAGCAACACCGGCCCAATGCAGCAGTTTTGTCTCCTCAAAAGTCCACGGCTGAGCAACCAACTATGTTTTCACATTTTAGCACAGTATCCCGGAAGATGCTGCAAGCAGCTCATCAGTCGGCTGGTGAATCATCTGAGTTTATTATTTGCTGCTTTGTCAGACTAGTGAAGACATTTACTAAAGTCTAGTTTGAACATAGTCTAATGCAAAACGCCAACATGCGCATTAAATACAGAAGTGCACGTAGTGTGATGTTGTTGGCTGCTGATTCTTACGAGCTCTATGATGTTTGTGCTTCAGTGCATCCCAGAGCATATTCGTGTTCATCCATCCATCCATCCATCTTCTACCGCTTATCCGCGGGGTGGGGTCGGGTCGCGGGGGCCGCAGCTTGAGCAGGGAATCCCAGACTTCCATCTCCACGGCTACATCATCCAGCTCCTCTGGGGGGACCCCGAGGTGATCCCAGGCCAGCCGAGAGACATAGTCCCTCCAGCGTGTCCTGGGCCTTCCCCAGGGCCTCCTCCCAGTGGGACACCTCCCCAGGGAGGCGTCCAGGAGGCACCCGAACCAGATGTCACAGGAACATCAAGCTGCTTGGAGATGGTCTTGTAGTCTCTACCTTTAACATGCTGGTCTATAATTTTCTATCGAATCCCTTGGGACAACGCTTCATGTTCATACTGCTCAAATAATGCAGAACTGATGCCTACCAGACCAAGATGAGGATTGGATCTCAATGAGTGTGCACCTTGAATTAGTCAACATTTGTCAAGCCCTTCACTGGAGCTGAAATCTGACCAAATGGTTGCTAGACTTCTGTGAGGTTTTCTTGAGAATGAAAGTGTAAGAGGTGGTGAACTGAATTTTTGTTGGCGTCTTTGGTCAGTTATTTATTTTATCCAGACGGGTGGATAACGGCACGCCCACTGTTTCTTGATGAACGTTGTCGGTGTCCCATCCCTTTGATAACTCATCTGCAGCCTGTGTTTGCACAACCTGCTGAGCCTTTCTTTCTATGACAACGCAAGTCTTTAATGAAGAAACTCCGCGATGGGAACAAACACAAGAGGAAGAACAAAGATCCTTCCTGTTCCTACCAAACCGTCAGTCGTTCCCGCAGATCCTGAAAACGTGCTATGCTCCGGTCTCCGCCTCGCAGACGGACAGAGATAAATGGAAACAAATATCTGAGCTTCTGAAAGTGAGTGAAACGCCTCAAAACAAGACCCAACAGATCCCGACCAGAGGGCAGAGGAAGAGCTGCTGGGTCAGCTGGAGAAGACTTTTAACCACTTTTTTTTTACCCTTCAGGCTGGATTGAAAGAAAACTCCGGGTTTGATGGAGCTTTTTTCTACGTTAACCACATTCCATAAGTGTTAGAACATTATTAATCTCCTGTGAGGAGGAAGTGGGAGCACCTTTACAGCTTCAGGATACAGTTTACTAGTGAAACGCACAGAGACTGAACACATTCAGGTTTAATTTTTTACAAATCTTTAACTTTGAAGTAGAGCCATGTAGCGAAGGTTTGCCTCCGGTAACATGTTTTTATTTAATGTGGCTTTAACGTGGTTCCATGTTCCTCTGCTGAACTTTGTTACTTTTTCTTCAGGTCAAACTGAATCGGTTATCACTCTGTTTGGTACAGTGGAGGAATTCTGGTAGATTTAAGAGCCTTTCATGGCTTTTAGTTGCATGTAGGAGTAGTAGGCTGTACACTGACGAGAAGAAAAGGTGAAAACATTATAAATATTACAGATGCTTACTGTGCACTTGCTGTTTTTGGGTTGGTCTTTCTGAAACAGTCTATTCTGTTAGAGGAAAAAATGCTTTCATTTCCTAATATTGTTCTGTATACACTCACTGGGTATGCCATTAAGTACACATGTTGCAAATATCTAATCATGAAACTACACGGCTTCAGTTTAGTGTATTTAGACATGTAGATGCAGCCGAGATGCGCGGGTGGACTTTAAACGGAGCATCAGGATGGTGACGTCAGGTGATTTACACCAATCTGAACGCAGCGCGATTGTTGTGGTCTGAGTATTTCACAAACCGCTAATCTACGAGTATTTTCACACACAATCGTCTCTCGGGCTTATCAAGAATAGTCTGCAAAAGAGAAAATATCCAGTGAGCAACAGTTCTCTGGATGGAAGTACCTGTTGATGCCAGAGGTCGGAGGAGAACGGTCGGAGTGGTTTGAGCTGATGGAAAGGCGACAGTAACTCAAATGACCACTGGTTACAACTGGGTGATGCAGAAGAGCATCTGTGGTCGGACGACATGTCAAACCTTGAAGCAGATGGACGACCACAGCAGAAGATCACACATGGTGACGCTCCTGTCAGTTAAGACCAGGAAACTAAGGCTACAATTCACACGGACTCTGTAAAACTGGTCAGTAGAAGGATGGAAAATGCTACTTGGTCTGGTGAGTCTGGATTTGCAATGTGACATTTAGATGTTATGGTAATGATTGACATGAGCAACATGAAAACACTGATCCATCCTACCTCGTATGAACTCCTCAGGCTGCTGGCCAAGGCACGTTTTGGAACTTTTAGTCCTAACTGTGTATTGTTTAAACACCACAGCATACATGAGTATTACTGCTGACCACGTCCATTCCTTTATGACCACAGTGGACCATCTGATGATTGATAGGAGGGCCAACCCAGTACAGGCAATGTGTACCTAATAAAGTGGCATAAAAGAGGGAAGACATTATTAATGTAACATGCGGACGTTTCTCTTTGTCGTGTAAAGGAAACAACACAGATTTAATTGCTCGTGCTTTTATTTATTTTTTGTTGCAAATAAAAGCAACGTCTTGCGTCTGGGAAGTAGAGAAGCAGTTCAACATCCTGCAGACCAGCGTTCAAACAGGAACGACGCCGTCCACAGTCCCAGTCGACTTCAAACCTCTGTGAGACAATTATTCCTGACAGTCTAATAACACTATCAGTGAGGTTTACCCACCTCGAAGACACGCACATTCCTTTTGGAGAGGATTTTCAAAGGCGTTTATTCCAGTTGTTGAGATAATCCCAGCGTTTTCTCATTACCTCGACGGCTCGGCGGCCTCGGCTTCGAGGCTCTTTGGTGAAACCACGACACGGCTCATGTTTCACGTCGTACCATCCCCTTCTCCTCCACGGCATCCGTTTGTCTGCTTTTTAAAAGGTGACTTTTATGGTTCGTTGTATTCAGCGAGGCCTTTGTTGTCGCTCCGAACAATGGATGCCTTGTTTTGACGAATGGAGGGCATCACCTGTGTTGTGTGAATTCGGGAGATATGGCAGCCGACCGTTTCGGCTGCGGAGGAGGATATCCTCTCGTGTTTTTAATGTTTTTTTACTGTAATAATTTGTGTTTGGGAGGGACACATGGGTAAATGTTTTTGTGGACTAACAGATTTTCTTTCTACAGGTCGTGGATGAGGTTTTGAAAGACATGGAAAGACTGGAAGGTGCAGAAAAGGAGCAGTAAAGGTAGGAAAAATATTCTCTTTTTAAAGCAAACGCTGGGTGACCATCTGCCCCTGCATTAATACCTTTGCTCTGAGGTTTATTAGTGATGATATTTTTAACAATCATCACTGGTTTTCTATAAAAACCTGAGTGGTCTGACATGACATGTTCGTAAGTTTGTTTATAAAGCTTTTCTTCAGAATCTGCCTCCACGTCTCACCTCATTTGTACAGTGGTTTCCTGAAAAATGCCAAATTTAATCCAACAGCAGACTTTAACTACAAATCTGTCACCCCTTTACTGACCTAACGGCTGCTTTTAGGTTCTGTGCTTCCTGAAATAGAGGTTTTTACGCAGCACCTTGACACATAACACTCTAGTCCCGTTTTGGGGGATTTAAATCATCTTCTGTCTGCAGCTGTTTCAGACCTGAGTTTGTATTATCTGACCTACATCTTTGTGTTTTTGGTGTCTCTTGTATCTGTTCAGTGTGTTATGTCACTGAAGTCTGAGTCGGTGTGAATGCCCTCTCAAAAGTGGAAGGATTTTGTTTCTTCCTCCTCCATAAGAATCACATTTTCAAAGCACTAAATATGCTTGAAAACTGATTAAAAAGCCAGTCAAAATTACCACATTTAGATTTTAACAGCTCTGGACTTGGATGTTGCAAAATGCTTAAACAGAAACTTGGAGGAATTACTACTGTCCTGGATCAGGGGTGTGCACTGATGCCAGCGTGGAAGTAACTTAAAGTTGTAATGTGACGGGGCACAGGAAGCTGTGATTCCCATAGACTTGCACTGGACTTCGCTCTGGAAATACAAAGTGACCGTATGTCACAAGTCACCATGCTCTCAAATGTTTTATTTGGACCCTCCTAATAAGTGATCTGATGGTCTGTCTTTAAGTTTTTGCACCATTATTAAGATATTTCAACAAATCTCTAGAGCTGTGCCGGGTTTTGATCGACAGGTCTGTATGACAACTTCACTTGCCTCTGAAGTCGGACCAAGTTGTACTGTATTTTCCGGATTACAAGCTGCGTTTTTTTGCATAGTATATTAAAGAATTTCCTTATTTATTAAAGAATTTCGAGTATAGGGTGTTTGTCACAATGACAGCCGCTAGACGTCGCTCTAGGCTTGTGTACCTTTTAAAATGTAGACGTTACCGGTAACAACTGTACCTGCCATCAGCTTAACACCCAACGTGTCGGCGCCGTCATTTATCCAGTGAGGCGGGGAGGCGAGCCGCGAGCTGTCGCTTGTGGCGTCAAGCGCGCGGCCGCCTGGCCGAGCGCCTGAAGCACGTTCCCCGAACACATGCGACCTCTTCTGCAGAGTGACTTATACACGTTTTTTGCTTCTTATGCATTTTTTGGCTCGTACGACTAACATTCCGGATCGACATATCACCCGGAAAATACGGTATCTTTTGTAACTGCTGCTTATTTGATAAAACATAGTTTTATCAAATAAGTTGTGTCACACTCGCTTACAGTGAAGCTTTTGGGAGGTGTAGCCTATACACACAGTTTTGATTGACTATGCAACTAAAGCTCTGGTTTTGGCTTGCGTGACGTTTGTACTTCACCGTCCCTGGAGACGTAACCCAGGTGATGTGAAATTTATCATTTAAGACATTTAAAAATGAACATTCTGACAAGGTATTATAATGGCGACTTTGTTGAGGCCATTGGGCCTGAGTTGCACCCGAACGCGATTGTCCTCCCCTCCTCGTACTCACACTGGCCCAGCTCCAACCACGCTGAGGCCTCACTGTCATTTTACCAGTACGACTTCAGACCACGTATCCGGTTCAGACCTGGAGAAAACCCTCTGGGACTGTGCCATGTAAGAGGTGATGTGAATATACGCAGAGTGGACTCAGGAAGTGATATTTAATGTTTAATGTCTCCGAGTAAGCTCCAGTAACCCTCCAGCCCCCCCACCCCCCCCCCTCAAACTGGCTGACGTGGTGGAGGTCCAAGGACCTGGTCGTTGCTGCATCTTTAATTTAAACTGTTGTTTGAGCCCGTCAGTGATTTTCATGTTTAAATGTGGGTTAATAAATAAATAAGATGGGTAAGATTTATTGTAGTTTCAGCATGACATTTGCACCTTATGTCATATGAGAACATCCAGAAAGTTCACTGACACTTTTTAATCATTTCCTTCAATTCATGTCTATTGCACAACGGCTTGTGGGATTCCAGTTTCCTCTTCCTGCGGTGTTAAGTCCACTTCTCCCAAACTGCATCCCACCACACTCTGCAGCTATTTAAAGTGTCAGCGGCTGTTCACAATTACCGCTCCTCCTCATCCTCCTCCCTAACCAGAAGCTCCGGCCATGCAAGCGGAGGCCTTCCCGCTACGACTTTTATCCGTTTGTTTTCATATTTCCTTTCCCTGGGCCAACCCTCCTCCTTCGTGCGCTTACTGTTCTGGCCTTGGCCGAGCATTATTGTGTTATTCCTCCAGTTGACCTTGGTTACATAAACCAAAGCCCGATCTCTCTTCCTTCATTCTGGTCTTTGTGCAAGTCCTCCTCAAGATCTGGGTGATAGGGCGGAAAATGTTCCCAGGATAAGAATGTTCTTATCAGTCGTTATCACGATGCATGTCAAATCTTATTTTAATGAAGGATTGAAGGCTGAGTTTTTGTCCTTAGTGAAAGCTGAGGAGACCAGATGACGATTTGTGGTTTTATTTTATTAGTACAAGATGCAACAAGATGAAAATGGTGTAAAAGGGGCTCAAGACATCAAAGACGAAAATGTTGGAGAGTAAAAAATGAAGGAAAAGACACAAAAAGAGAACATAAAAGAGCAGAAAGACAAAGATGACTTAGACATGACTTGGAAAACAAAATAATCAAACTGTTGAACAAAGTGCAAAATAATATCACATATGGAAAAAAAATAATGTAAAAGACAAAAAAAGTAAGAAAATATCAAAGACAAAAACACCTTAACGGAAGCAAAATGACAAATGACCCAAAGCATGTAAATACCTGGAGCTTTATCCTGCTGGAAGTAGCCGTGTTTTAACTGTGCTCAGTCGGTCGTAAAGGGCCCATAGCCTGACGCTACCATCTGAACGTGGCAGCAGCCACGGTGACTCACCACACCAGGCGACGCTTCTCCTCACCTTAGGGTGCACTCACACTGGCAGTTGGTTCCACGCCTGGGCGCGGTTCACACCTTTGGTGTGGATTGTTTGAGTAATGTGAGTAGCGGCAGTTGGAAGAGGTGGCCGACGGCGCGGAACGCTTGGTCATGCACGCGTACGAGCACGGTGACCGTATGTGAATATGACGTAAAATCAACGGGTCCTTAACGACACTCGTGTGAAAACAACGGAAGCAGCTGAAAAAACCTCTGCCTGCGGGCAGTGCGGTTCATTGCACATTGTCGCCTCGCATTCTGGAGAAACCTCGGTGTGTCACCGGACAGCGTCTGAGCGAAATGAGACAGACTTCTCCATAAAATCATTACGATCATCCGGACATTTCCCGTGTTGTGATCCATGATACCGAATCTGTTGACTGCATCGGCTGCAGCTTCTGATGACGTACAAACGACGTGATGACGTCTGTACGAGACGAATCGAACCTCGGCACGCAGTGACGTGCCGGGGACCGGAAAGGTGTGAAGTGGGCCCCGACTCGGCTCGAGCCAAAATGGCCCTAGTGTGAGTCGCCCTTCGTGGTAACAAATGGTTATTCAAGTTACTGTTGCCTTTCCATCAGCTCAAATCAGTCAGTTCTCCTCTGTCGTCTGGCATCAGCAAGACATTTTCACCCGGGCAAATGACGCTTACCGGATCTTTTATTTTATTACTATTCTCTGAACCCCCCCCAGCGACGGCTGTGCTTGAAAATCCCAGTAGATCAGCAGTTTGTGAAGCAGTCAACAACCAAAGCGGCGTAAATACTCATTGCTCGTTTTGAACTTCAACAAGTCATCTTGACCACGTCTAGATGCCTTAATGCATCGAATTACTGATTAGCGATTTGCATTAACAAGACATTGAACAGGTGCACCTAATAAAGTGGGTGGTGAGGATACAGATTCCTGCGTCGTCGGCCAATCCTCTGACACTATGCTGTACCTGCCACACCCTCCATTCTTACGATGAGGGTCTTTTTAAAATTCCACATACCTGTTTTAAATCCAGAGCGGACCGGGCCTTCGCCGTCATGGCTCCAAAACTTGATGCTTGCTCAGCTGAGTCTGTCGATCTGTTTTTTTTTTTTTTTTAACAACAGTCGAAAACCCGTCTCTGTAGGAGAATTTTGTCACTTTTAATTTGCTCACGTTTGTTTTTAGCATGCCGCGTTGGATTGTGTAATGTGTGAAACCATGTATGTGTGGGTCACAAAGCTTGCGTGTATCGGTTGCAACATGTTTGCTTGCGATTTGTAGCTGTACGTTTTATTTATTATTAAAATCAAATTAATAGTGGAACAAAACCTGAGTTTGTATCATTATAGAGACAAAAGAAAACTGTTTAACTCGGCAATCTCATTATTGTTGTCTTCAGTCTTTATTCCCTATTCTTCCACTTCCATACGTTTTTTGTCATTTAACTGATCCTACATTTTTGTCTGATTCAAATCATTCCATCTTCATATTGTTTATCTTATTCAGTTCATCTCCGCTACTGCTTTTCATAGTTCTGACCTTTATCTTGCTTAAAATATTCAGGTTTTTTGACCATTTTTTTCCCATAGGAAATTAATGGAGAACTCTAATGGAATGTGTGGTTACCATGGAAACGACAGCGCTTTGATCCTTGGTTACTACTCCACTGAATACTTTATTTAACTCTTGCACTTTTCCAGCAAGTTCAACTATTTGACTGTGAAATCTCTTCAGATTTTGCAGATCTCCTAGTTTCTGTTCTCGCCTCTGTCCTCGTCCAATCATTTTGCCAGGTTCCTGTCCTCTTGTCCTCCCACAAACCCCTTTTTTTGTTTTGAATGTGTTGTGAAATTGGAGTCGGGACTGTTTATCCCAGAGTGGGAAGCCAGGAAGCTGTTGTGGTCAGTTGGAGCGGATGGTATTGGTGGTGAACTGTTTGTCTTTTCATAACCTCCCTTAGTCAGTTTAACGTCCAACCAGCTGTTTTAAATAAACACAATGCCCAGGGTCGCGTCCCGCTGCCAGCGGATTATACAAACGTGGACGTGCCGAGCAGCAGCGCGTTGGCAGAGGGATTTAAGACGCCGTCCGACAGTGGTTGAGCTGGATGATGAGGACTCGGAGCACACACCCTGCTCAGGTGTCGCCATGACGCTACCACATCCTCTTTATAGCTTCATGGCCATTCTAGAGTGCAGAGACGACAAACGGGGACACAAAGAAGTTGTTGACATTAAATCTGGAAATGCACGGAGTTTAATCTGTGCATATTTCTCAAATGGCAGCCACTTTGTCAGAGCTGTGCAAAAGTGTCTAAAACTGCAGTGTGCTGATTAACCGGATTAACTAATCCAAAAGTGAATCCATCCCCAGAGTCCACTGTTAAATGTCCAACGTTAGCGCAGAAAAAGCCTGTCACGCTGTGGTTTATTTCCGCCCCTGTCAACAATGCATGGAGGTTGAATTTTTTTGAATATACTGCGCATGGATGCGTAGGTTGACATGCATCCATCTCAGTTCCTCGCTCTCTCCACATCTGAATTAGTTTTTTCTATCGGCTGCAGTTAGACAGTGGTGCCAGTGTGTAGGACGAGCAGCACAAAACACACAGTGTGAACGTAGCCGTTAGTAAAGAGCTCGGCATGTTACTGGCAGAATGGAATGAAGAAACCAATCAGGACACATTAGTGGTTGAGCTTCACGTCGTCGGAGTCCACCGCTGTTCACAACACAGCGCCTGGTGTTCCCTTCACCGACGTCACGCTGGTAGAATGAGACCACGGCACGCACACAACGACAGCAAATCTCTTTGAATATATACCTGAAGCTGCAGCTTAATTGGAATAATTGAATTGTAGTCTGATTCATTTTTTTCCCTTCAGCTGTACTCTGATTAAATAGCCATAAAATATCTGAATTTGTCACATGACATAGTGAAATAGGAACTTACTGAAGAACCCACGTTATATCATTCTGGATTTCAAACATGAGCATTAAAGGAGAGATGCTGTGAAAAATAGGGTTTCGTGTTTTTTTTCCCTATAATTCTTGTCCGGGGGCTGCAAAAACAATGTTAAAATTCTTGCTCGAAGGAGGAAAAACATCCTCCAAACCCATCAAAATCATTGTGATGTTGGGATAAACTGGCAGGGAGTCTGTGATGGAATCCATGGCACAGACAAGAAAAGGGTTTGGTCAGCAGGAGCTGAAACAGCCCTGTTTTTTTTTTTTCTCTAGCTGAAATTTAAAATACACAATGTAGGGAGATGTAAGAAATAACTAGTTTTCAGCTCGGCCCTGAACGTCCACCGTTGTCCGTCACACTCTTTAATTCCTGTCGCAACACGGGGTTCATTACAAACACGTCTGCAAAAATATTTAAATATGAAAGCTCACATGTAAATACAATATGTGGATCTGGGGTTTTTTTTTTTTTTTACTGTGATGTATATTTAATATTTGATTTATCGCCATATATA
>JAQQAE010010210.1:0-14205 GCA_029823295.1 Pseudamia nigra
GGGGGGCGGGGGGATTCGTCCCCCTCAATATTTGTCCATTTTTCCTCCCACTCTAAAAATCCTGTTTAACGTAAGAATTGGAGGTTGTGTTGATTGTTGGTTCATTAATTTTTTTTTTTCATTATTTGTTCATTTATGTTGATTTTAGAAGATTTTGTTCATTTTGATTTAGGGCCTATTTTGTTCATTTTGATGTATTGTTGTGAATGACAGTGTAACTAACTGCTCTACTCATTTTCAGTTCATTACATCGTTTGTTTCATTTCATTCATTTGTTATTTTGTTTATTTTCTGGATTATTTTGTCCATTTTGTTGCTTACTTTCTTCATTTTTGTTCATCTTCCTTGACTATTTGATATATCGCGACTCAATTTGTTGCTTGATCTTGCGCCTTTTGTTTTCTTGATCATTTTCATTCATTTTTATTCACTTTTGTCATTATTTTGTTAAATTTTACTCATTTTCTTGACTATTTTGTTTGTTTTCCATAATTTTTCTGGTTATATAGTTATTTTTTTGCACATTTTCTTGGTTAATTTGTTCAGTTTGTTCAGTTTCTCAATTACTTTGTTCACCTTTGTTCATTTTCTTGAGTGTTCAGTTAATTTTTTTTACTAATTTTCGTAATAATTTTGTTCATTTAAAAAAATAATTCTCAATTACTTTGTTCTTTTTTTTTTTTTTTTTACAAAAATGTAGTTTTCTTGACTATTTTGGTCATTTTGTATTTGATTTTTTTGTAATTTTCTCCTGTTGTTTATTTGATAATTTTCTTTGTCATTTTTATTAATTGTTCACTTTTTTAATTACTTTGTTCAATTTTACTCATTTTCTTGACTATTTCATTTTCCTGTTTACTTGGTAAATTTCCTTCATTCATGTTCATTTTGTTCAGTATCTTGATTATTCTGTTCATTGTGGTGCATTTTCTGGGGTATCCTGGGTTTTTTTTAACTAATTTTCTTAATTACTTTGTTCATTTTTTATTTTGTTCATTTCATTTTTCATTTATTTTTACTCCGTTTAGCGATTATTTTGTGGTGCTCCAATGTCCAGACAAAATCTACACCCTTGGTTCAGGAACGGTAGAAAGAATTTCAACAGACATGTACAGTTAAATGAACAATTTGACATGAAGAAGTGTATTTTTATGTTCACTCTTTTCTGCACTCATTTTGTACATGTTCAAGTCAGAAATCAAGAGGAGCCTCCTAAATTGTCTGTCCATGTGACCATACTGTCAGAATGGGTGGAGCAGTACATAGGTGTTTGTCAAAGAATTGGACCATTTAGATTAGAGACCTTGTCTTTGCAGAGGAAATATAAGGACTGAAATGTTTCCTGACACACAGAATATAATACAGCTGCACATCCCAGCAGGACAACTAACCCCATGAATCAATAGTGTCTCCTCAGCATCATATATAACGCAGACAGCTATGAGCAGGGGGACGCTTAATCTCCTCTCAAGCAGTTTTTCAAAACTGCATGTGGCTGCAAGCTTCTGATTGTCTCCGACCTCAGTTTCATGCAAGGACATTGATCTCATATTCAGATCAAAACATGTGTTGTCCGTTTCTGATAATGAATTTTAATGAGGGCGTTTAATCTATGGGTGGCTCTCTTTTGTATGTTGCTCAGCATGGACCCATAGTATCCCAAGGTGCTGAGAGCCAGATCTCTGCACTTAAATCATAGAAGATTGATAGGGGCAATGGAGAATCTGTGAAATATCAAAAGATGGGAAGAAAATCTCTTTAATCAGCAGCCATATCCCGGTTGTACATTCCTCCGCTGCATTAAGTTGCCAGACCATTGTCATCGCTGTGATATGCATTTTTTTCATCCATTTTCTTTATAAACCTCTGCATCTATTGTAGAACTACACTGTCACCAGCAATAAAGAAAGCCAGTTAACCCTAATAGTGTGAGTGTTGAAACATGAGCTGCAGACGAAAACATGTGAAGTAGTTAAAATCATTTTAGTAGTCAACAGCTGTTTTTAGACAAAGAGAACTTTATTTTCATTCAAGAGCAGAA
Source organism: Pseudamia nigra (assembly GCA_029823295.1). Lineage (NCBI taxonomy): Eukaryota > Metazoa > Chordata > Actinopteri > Kurtiformes > Apogonidae > Pseudamia > Pseudamia nigra. The sequence continues at coordinate 2,042 of JAQQAE010010210.1, forward strand.
GAGTGTACAGTACACAGAAATAGTACTCAAGTGAAAATATATTTACTTCAGAATGATAATGACTCAAATAGAAGTAGAAGTAGTACCCATAAACCTCAGGACTGAGTAAGTAGTGACCAACATCATAATGTACAATTTACTACGACATTATATATTGCATTCAACTAGGAACTTCATTTTTTTGTTAATTTTCTTAATTATTTTCATCATTGTTGCTCATTTTCTTGCTTATTTTTATTCATTTTATCACTGTACTTGATTATTTTGCTCATTTTTGCTCATTTTGTTGATTTACTTGATTGTTTGGTTCAATTTGATATTTTAGTTGATTATTTTGTCTTTTTTTCTTTTCATTTCAACCTTTTTACTAATTGAGTAACTAAGTAGAAGTACATGTTTTTCATCCCAAATGTAGCTTACCGGTAGTAAGAAGTAATCTGCAACACAAGTACTCTTGGAAGTACAATGTTTTGAGTGCACCCTTAGAGAAACCATTCAGCTACTTGTAAAGGAGTAAATGTACTTGAGTACTTCCCACCTGTGTTAAAGAGGAGGACTTTGCCTGAGAACAGGGAAGGAATGTGTGACTTCTTGCATGTGAAGTGAAATCCGGACACTAAACAGGAGCAAACTTCCTGCAGATATCCATTGTACAGGCTTGCTGCTGCAGCAATTCTCTCCTGTCCTTCAACAGACCTGATTAAGATTGGCCTCTAAATCGGCCCAATCATCACAGATGATGAATACCTCCAGCCAATCCAGTTGGCAGTTAATCAGCTCTGTCCAATCAGGTAATGAGGACCTGTGTGTTGGAATGGGAAGCAGACAACCCCATGGCTGTTGAGTGGAAAGGAAAAGCAGTCCAGTCACATTCTAAAGATACTGAAAGCATGCTATAGTTGTGTTCACTGCCCTGTAAAGATCACTGTCTGGGGACAATTATCTTTGATCAGAGAGACAACCAAACTGATGGACATCTCCTCAGAGGCTGGGTGATGGGAAATGAGGCACTGCATTTTTTATCTTATAAATTCTTTGGTCAAGAAGAACCACCCATGAATTGACTCCCTCAGGAACTTGGCAACCCTGAACCCTAAAACCAATCTGCAGTCAGGTCTGGAGATGTTTATGGAATAGTGCATGGAAAATTTGTCTGAGGAACATGTTTTCCCAGAGAATTAGTATCATTAGATGAATTTACAAAAATGCACAGTATTGTTGCTGAGTGATCTCCCGCAGGTTCTCTGGGGACAGAAAACAATTCCAACATGGTACATTACTCTGAGTGAGCGCCAGAGGATGACTTTCTGATTTGTGGTCCCTCTTTAGCAAACATTCCTGGGGGAAACTTGAGAGAGACCATTATGCAAATCCACAGGTGCATGCCAAGACCAAATAACTGGACTTCTGCCTCCAAGTACTTCAAGATGCCTTTCTGCCTCCTCCTGATAGTATTCAGACCACAGTGTGAGGAGACACGCCAGGAACATGTGGGTGTAGAGAGGAGGACCATGGGGCCTGAATATCCACAGCCTTCAAGGAAAGCAATTAAAAATTGATTTTTACTTGTAGAGTGTATTATCAGACAAGCCCTGAGTCAGGAAGGAAGCATTCAGGCGACATGTTCCTATCGCATCTCGTGCAGATATGGCTGTCAGTTATGTCACCATCTGCTTAAGGTGAAAGGAAAAGGAGCCCTTGTTTTGAGTTTCACATTCAGGAGGTATTACCACATTCCATTCACAGCATAGTCTTCAAAAGACTGACTTCATTAAGCCTTGAGCTGAAGTGAAACCAGCAGGTTTAAATAAATAAACTTTATTTCCATGCATTTGCGAGGTATGTATTGTATGTGTAAAGAAATGAGAAATGTCTGTAGGGGAGGAGGTTCAGCTTGGCCCTCTCTCATTCTCTCTGTGTTGATGTCTTTAAGTGTGGTGGGTCAGCTAAAGACAGGAAAGCCCCTCATCATTTACTGCTGTTAAGCTGTCATAAGGGACCGCAGGAGAAGCATCTGTCACGTCCTGTGTAGAGACACTGCCCTCTTGTGTCTCAAACAAGAACCCTTCTCCTTGGTAATGAGGCAGTGTACAACGTTCTCATGGTCATAAAACAGTCTGATTCAACACTACAAATAAAAATGATTTTTATGAAATCTTTGAAGTCCTCAGTTTACAGACTATTCTTCACTGTGGCAGACATACTGTCAGCACAGTTTATGCCTGAGGCTTCTCCCTGCCTCCGAACAAACTGCAGTTTAATTTGTGTTGAGAAATGAGTAATGCCAGTAAACTAAGACGTTACAACATGTAAATACTCTAAGACAGGGGTCTGCAACATGTGGCTCCAGGGTCACACGTGGCTCTTTGGCCCCTCTACAGTGGCTCATACGGCTTTGTCCAGTGATGGAAATAACATGTTATAATAAATCAAAGTGAACAAAATACGCACTACATCAACCAAAAGAAAGAAAAATGAACTAAATATTTTTTAAAAAGAGGATATGCAAATAAATGAATAAAATGTTGCATAAAACCAAACAAAATGTTATAAAAATAAAAATGACATATCACAAAAATGAAGAAAGTGCGAAACAAAGTGAATAAAAAGTAATACAATAATTAACTGTTTTTATCATGTTGCCAGTTAGAATGTACCTCATATGTCATTTAGTATATATGGCTCTAGACACGCTTTTCTTGCTGTCCAAAAATAACTCGTGTTGTAAAGGTTGCAGAGCCCTGCTCTAGGGTTACCTTTGAAGCCAATAAAGTAAAATTAACCCAATCTACATTAATGTGGATACATGTTATGTCCATCTTCCAAATAATGCCAACCCTATAATTCAAATTAGGGTGGAAAATATATTTTTTTATATTGACTGAAGTTGAACTGTTTTCAGAAATGACACATCAACACATAAAAACTACAACAAAAAAACAATGTTAACACCAATTACTTGTCGCAGGCTTTGTTAAATGGCCTTTGCTTTCATTTTCCTCCATTGTTAATGGTTCATGTATAACATGCCTTTACTCTTTTCATCCTCTAAACAAGTCTTAAGTTAAAATCTGTGGAGAAACTGAAACAAACAGCAAAATTCAAATGTACCTGAAGCTGTTTTTCTGTTGTTTTAATAAAATTTTGAAGCTTCCACTTTATGACTTGTCTTAAAACCATGTTGTGTAATTTTCCAATTGTTAAAACATACTCTAGTATATAAATTCAGATAAAAGATATGAACAATTATACCTAGAACAGCCACTGGGTAAATTTTTGCTTTATTGAGATGCACATTTTCACTCTGTTCATATGTAAAGATTTTAGTTTTTAGGCAACAAGCTTGTGTGATCTGGGAGATGTGTGAAGTTTATAATAGAAAAGAAACAGAATTATGCTCCAAATATTCAGCTAATGCCCCTTTTCATGGTCATTTCAGACTAATTTGTCTGATGTGTGTGATGCACTTAGTGTTACTAAGGATACTTTAATTGTAAAACTCATTATAACTTTATACATTTGTTTGTAAAAACTGTGGCTTGATATAAGCCTGGGATTGTTTTAGGTGTATAATGACTCCTGGTGGTCCTGAGTTAAATGAAAACTACACTGCACAAAAATTGTCACATCTTCCAATTCAAACTACATACTTAAAGATTTGTAAAGCTAACTGAAACCAAACTGAAATCAATGGGAAAAAAATCAAAGAGTAAATGAAAATAAGTAAAAATATTATAATAACTGCAAAATGCTGGCTAATCTCTAAAAGCGTCACCACAGCCCAAAATCAATTTAAAAAGATGTGATGTTTAAGTGCTCATTTTTAGCCGCAGGGTATATTATTGCAATCCAAATGCAATGCAGATGAAAGAAGATAAGAATTTAGTCCATCATTTTTTATTCCCAAAAACAAAGGACCTGCAGTGCAGGGAATCTAAAACATTCATCGTAAGCAGAGGCTTGCCATTTTTTTAAAAAAGAAAGAAAAATTACCCCAGCTTCAAAGTCATAGGCAAATATTTCACAATATCTACATCTCTAAAAGATCCATCTAATCCAGAAACATTCCCAACATAAAACAGACAGTGATGACAAACAGAAACATAACATGAAGGACAGTCCTGTACATTCTCTAATCACAGTCAGAATATGTGACTAATACATGGAATATTTCAGCTACTGTTGCTTCAGATAATTATGACATCAGTCATTGGTATTTGTGCTGACACCTCACATGAGACACATTCAAAAGCACTTAAAACATTGTCTCATCTCAAACTCTCAGGGCGTCAGATCAACATTGCACAACCCAAACACAGAGCCATTTGCCCTTTCAACACTGTTCAAAGCCAGCTAAACTAAAAGCATCTGTTGAGCCACTGCAATCAAATCAAACCTACAGAGAAAACGTGACATCGTTGCTATTTGAAAGTTAAATCTCTGCCCCTCATGTGACTGTCAAGAGTGAGAATGACATGAGAGATGCAACTGCATTAAAAGTGCTCCGCTGGAAACACTGTCATGTCAAGACAAAACATTTTCTCTTTGCATCCTAACGCCTGGGCTGGCAACACAATTTAACCACTGTCTAATGAATATGTAAAGTAAAAAAAACAGCAAAGGATCTGCTACACATTTATGACCAAAAAACAATTCTGTTGGCTCAAAACACTGACAACACTAATAGCATTAATAAATACAATTTAAGTTCATAATAAAGAAAAACTAATCCGGCATGTTCTCGAGTGGTCATATACTGAGGATGTGGGACAATATGGCTAAGGTTGTACAGTCGGAGCTCAACAGAGGCAGCTATAAACAGTTGTATGTGTTATGTTTTGCCATACATTTGCATGAACACATGTACATCTGTGTCAGAGGATGCATAGGTGGCATTGGAGATTCTGAGGTAAACCCATAAAAGGCTGTGAATGAAAAACAAACTCAAACAGCATATATAACAACAGCAAAATTTTGTTATATATGGGCTCTCCTCAACATCCATCAAACACATCCACATAGACTGCTGTAGTATGTGTACAAATGTCAGAATATTTCTATTCTGTCAGCTAGGCTTCGCTCACCTTCATACCTCTCTGGATACAATCAGAGGCAAAGGTTATGAATAAGGCAGGTTATAAAACATAACAAAAACATTTACAGCTCCAGACAAACATATGGGTCAACACAAAAATCCCTCCACAACATAATAAATTACAAACATATACAAACAATAGAAATTGCTTGGCTTCTTTTTAAAACCCCTTCTTCCTTAACAGAATATAAATTTTACAGAAATTATATTATAAAGTCTCAACCAATCAAACGTGCAGCAATGAAGAAGTCAGCATCCCTTCACTGTAAATCAAATCAAATGAAAACAAAACAGCAAGAATATCCATTTATACACACTAGTATGTACAGGTATCGAAATAAAAGTGATATTATATATTTACATACACACATCAGTCCCTGATCAATTAAGGCCAAAGGAATGTAGATGCACAAGTCACCTACATCACCTGTAGGCTGCTGTTGCACTTAAGTGTTCCTCAGTTTGCAAAATGCAAAAGAAGCAGTTATACGGTAATACTCAAGGCCTTTGCTCTAGCATCTTGTGTCTGTCAAATATATATAAAACTAAGGAAACTTTGAGTGATAAGAAATAAAATTAGCCCAAACCTCACATTTTTAACAGTTTGCCATTTCCTTTTTACTAAAGCAGTGTATTTATATACATACAATAGCACTAGAGTTCAGAAGATAAAGTCCCGATTCCAAAGCAACCTTTGGGGACTTCCTCTCATCCTGAGAGTGTTTAGGGAGTCTTGGTGAATCTCTGCCATAAAGCCCACTGTTAACTGTAGGTGGATTGAGGGAACCTGTGGGCAGTGCTGGTGTTCCCTAATAATGGAACCACAGTGCCAGTGATGGAGGGAGGAGTCAGAGCATGCCGAAGCCTTCACTGCCCTCACTGATGGCCAGCTTCAGCATCTTGTGCAGCTCCTCATAGGAGTCATAGGTGGGGAGGCACAGCTGGTTAAAACTAGACAGAGGAGAAGGACAGAGTTCATCATAACAGTGATCATAGCAGTTAGCATAAAAATGTAGATTCCACACTTATAAAATTCACTTTCAAAACAGGTGTAAAAACTGCAAAAACTGAAATAAAATTAGAGCTGCACTCAACAGAGATGCAGACCCACCTCGTATAAGTAGCTCTGATAATAAAGTTGCAAATGCCAAACCAGATTTTGAACTTTTATGAGCATGACCTTTGACCTTCTGTCTCCAAAAACATAGCCACAGGTAAGAGTTCCAAGGCATGTATACTGAGTTCGGCAAACCTAGCTTCATCTGTTTGTGACATACAGTAGAGCATGGACAAACAGATGGACAGATGGCTGTGACTACCCTCTCCATGCCTTGACTGTCGGTGTGGATTAAAATGAGGTTTTGCCAACAGAGATAACTGTAACTGTTTTTTTTTACAAAGCAACAGGTCAACTATGACATAGCATGTCTCATTTGTGTCTGGAAACAGTACTGAAGTTTTCAAACAACGAACAAGGAAGAATGTGGTTCAGTGGGAAGCAGTGAGCAGGAAGATAAAGTTGTGAAAATAGAAAAACAAAACATCCAACTGGTTATATTTAAATGGAAAACAAAACATGCCCACACCTTCCATTATTATACAGGAATGTTCTAGACAGAGTACAGCTAAAGCATATGCTTCCTCCTCCTGTCTGCTGTGTGTCCATCTGTGTTAGACGTGACGGATGTATCTGTGTGTGCTTTACTCAAAGTTTTGTCCAGGCATGCCAATCTTCTGCAGAAACCCAGATTTAGGGGCCAAAATGATCAGCCATGATATTCGTCTAAATCCGAGAAGAAAATTTGAGGGGTACATTTCGACTTGAAATTGTCTTCTGCAATTTGCTAGCGGTAAACATGTTTGCTGTTTTGCATGGCATTCGAAACATAGCATGTTTTGAATTCCCTCAAATGTTCTCCTCGGATTTAGACAAATCTCGTGCCTGATCATTTTGGCTCCTAAATCCACGGAAATCCGTATTTCTGCAGAAGATTGGCATTCCTGTTTGTCTTTCAAACAGAAGTGCACCACACACCCCACACTAAAATGAAGCAAATTAAGAACAGCAGAATGAACCCTTTGTGTCAGTTTTATATTATTATGGGTGTACTTACTTTACATACTTTACATTAGTATCTTGGTGGAAGGTCAAACTCACTACCCAAAGCACCAGAAATATCTTAGGAGAACATAGTAACAAGAGGATCGCTGTATGTAAATACACCATCACACATTGACAAAAGGTCAGAAGTGACAATTGAAGAGGATTATTATTATGTCCACCAAGGAGGTTATGTATTCATGTTGGCAAAAACTGCATAGATTTTGATAAAATTTTCACCAGACAGACAAACAGACAAACCATCATGAATACATAACCTCCTTGGCTGGTCATAAAAATAACAGTTTGGCTGAACAGCAGCCTTGGCAGAGATATGCACTCTCTGATTGTCCCCTCTTTCAGGCAAATATAAGTCAAAAAAATTAGAGAAAATATCTTCAAGATGAAGCCTGTGAATTTGTTTGTTTGCTATTTTAACACTGGTCAGGTTACATGTTAACCTCAGACCAAAACGGACCTGGTGTTTGCGACATGCAGTCCATGAGTGAGGCTGCATCTTGGGCACACTGTTTGTATTCTTTTATAGGTTGTTGTTAATTTATCTGAAGTGAATACATTTGTGTTGTGATCTTAAATCCCAATCCAGATGAATTCACAATGACACCAATACAAACTTGGAAACCTGCTTTGAAACGATTTTAGAACTAGAACTAAACGCAAATTGATGACAAAAAATTAAAACAACTGCAAGACTCTTATAGTCTTACTTACCAGGTGTGTGCAGTGGGCAAAGTGCTGTGGGTGGGGGCGGCGATGATCTGGAAGGAAGGGCAAAGGGTGTTGAATCCTCCAGGTGGAAGCTGGGAAGAGCCGGTGGTGAACTGCAGCAGACGGGCCAGTTCCTCCTGGGTGAAACTGGACACCACCGCCCAAAACCACTTCATCACCTGCATTAAAAGAAAAATCAAAATGCTCAAATATTTCCACTAATGCCCTGAAGGAAAACTGAGAAAAACTATTTGTAGAGCGTGTCTTACTTTCTCTCTGAAGTGCCATGATCCTCCAACAATGACAGCATGGGCCTTGAAGTCCTGCACATTTATGTCACCAGTGCCACACATCAACAGCTAAAGAGATTGACAGAAATAAAAAAATCATTATCCTGTGATACTTTGAAAAATCAACAGGATTTGATTATAGGCTGCATATTACTCATACCTCCAACTCATTCTCATCAAATATGGCTAGCAGATTTTCTGGAACCAGTTCGTTCAAACCTGCAATAAATTTGTAAACTACACTTTGTAACGTGCACATTACCAGAGACGTCAAATTATGCAAATGGCTAGATGACCAAAAGTGTGCAGCTGTGCTAGCTTTCCTTACCTTTTAGGAAGTGTTCCACCTCATCTCTCACCTGGCTGGCCAGTCTGTACTGAGCCAGCAAATTGAGATAGTGCATCTTGTTTTCATTGGTAACAGCGATCTGAGCTCCCCCTGATATGAGCTCAACGACCTGAGTTATAAAAGAACAGAAATAGAAAATATGAGGGAATAGAAAAAACATATTAAAATAGACAAATAAAACATTTACGGAAAGCCTTTGATCGTGTCTGTTTAATAAAAATGGCCACTAATAAAACAAATATCGTTTCAAAAGGATAATACTGTAATCCTGCTACACACAGTGTTGGTATAAATATTTGAGTAATAAATTAAAACAAAAAGTACATCTATTTGGTGCAGTAACATATGTATCTAATAATAAAGAAGAAGCCTGGACAGTGTTGCATCTTGGGGAAATCCCCAGCCAGTTATTGTGTGGAGGTTTATAACTAAGCAACAAAGTTTAAAAAGGGCCATGGTTGCCAAATTCAGCTCGTCCACCTTTACATAAACTCACCACTCCCTCTCTTTAAGAAAGACTAGATGCCTGCCAGAAGAGCAATATGGTTTCCTTTGTTTGGTTTATTGCTCCTATCTGCTGTGAAATTACATCAGGGATAAAAGGGGAGGTCTTTCCAAAGCGTTGCCTCACCTTCTCCAGCTGTCCAGACTTGCTGTACTTCTCTTCAGCGAACACCAGGTCCATTTCACTCACGTCATTGTTTAGGATGAAACAGACTTTAGTTTTGTAGAACTCCTGGTCATCTGTCTCAAAGTACTGTGTGTGGAAAATAAAATAAAAACACAGGAAAATGACATTTTTAAATAAACATAGGATTTTATCTTCTCAGTGGAAGGATAAAAAGAAGATTGGGTCGGCTTTACTTCTCAACTTTGAAATCTTAGTAAGTTGGATAAACAGCAAAACTCACTGGCTTGCTCGCTGCAAAATAAATAATGCCAAGAAACAAATCAGGTTTGTTGGCTTTGCAAGTGATGTTAACGTGATGACACACAGCAGCTGATGAAGCTGATGTAAACAATGAAAACATGACCTTCCTTTTCTGTGAGAATGTACTGTGCTCCATACCTTGTAGTTCATCCTGAGGCCAATAATCTGGGCCAAGAAGGAACGTGTAAAGCGAGCTCGGACCAGCTGCTTGTAGGCCCCACCTAAAGCAGACTCATACAGGCACTTCCCTACAACACGACCCGCAAACTCATACATCTTTAGACGCAGGTGTTGTGGCCGATCAGGGTTTGGGTGCACCTGGAACATAAAGATTGATACTTGCTAATATACGCTTTCAAGATAACTTTTTTAAGAGCACTATGAGTACAATTCAAGATAGATGTTACATCTATATAGACACAGAGTATGTGATGAAAGGAGATTGACTGGCAATGGCCTCAGTGTGTCTACAAAACAATATTGGATGGTGGAAGATGTTTAATTTAATCTTTTTCCAGCCTAATTTCAGATCAGTAGATTTTAAACTTTTTAAAAAGGTCCATACAAACCCTGTTTAAATATGAAAATGAAACACTTACCAGGCCCTGGTTGTTGTCACTGAAGCGGGTGAAGAGTTGGTTAGAGGTGTCAAAGAGGGTCTTACAGATAAGCTCAAACCACTCCCTGCGAGGTCCACCCCAGTCTAGAGCTACAGAGCCAGAAAGGTCATGACAGTGTGATTAATTACATGAAATACTTTTGATCATTTCTGCTACATTTGCTAGGATGTATATTACATTTATACTGTATGTGAAATGCAGTGATTACTGTGACAGCAAAAAAGGAATAAAATAGTCAGCACTAAACTGGAGCACAATTTTGTAACACACAATAATAGTGCATTTTGGTCACAATGTTACACTAACATATGAATTTACCTTCTTCATCCTGAAACACAACCTCGAAGTTTTTACTCCAATCTGACACTGAGAAGTTCCTTGTGGCCTTCAGGGACTGAAATACAAATAAAAAGTTCAAGCTGTCACTGACTAACATAAGCATAATTTGAACATTATCTTATTGTTCCGCTTCACCATATGAAAAAGGACTAGTGATGTGTTGACAAACTCACTGAATCTAGAATTGAGTGCCGGCTAATTTTTAGGCAGGTCTTGGTGCGAGGTCTTTTGGAATGGATGTGCCTGAGTTCACGTTGAAAGAAGTTTACCTTGTCTTGGAACGTTTCGGAACCACCTATTATTAAGAACAACACAATCAAATTAAGAGCTACAGTCTAATACACATCTGCAAGGACAGCCTAAAACAAAAGATAAGGCATCAAATCCAAACAAACCTATGTTCTTGTGCAAGAAACGAATGAAGGTGGCAGCCATGATGTTTCTGTCTTTGCAGCTGAGCTCCACAGGAGGCTGTATCCCATCATCCACCACTAAAGTTAAATACTTGTGAACAGGATCGGGGCCATGATAGGTAAACTGACAAGAGAAAAGACAGGTGCTCAACCTAAATGAATGTTACAGCCTCCTTTGCAAAGAGTATTTCACAGGAGTTCTATTACCTTTGTTCCTGGACAGACTCGAAAGGTAAAAAGGCGCCACGGAATAATTTTCAGGTAGAACTCCTTCACGGATAGTTGCTGTTGTAAAGAGAAGCTTGAGCTTAAAACAGTGATAAATCCAAAACACTTGAGGAAAAAAAAACAATGACAATTACACCAAACTGCCACATGCAGGTGCTTACCTTTGGCGATATGTAACAGTAGACCTTTTTTGGTTTCTTGACTTTCTCAGGTTGTCCCTCCACAGGAGAGTCATGGTCATCCTCTTCTTCACCCATTGAGGGCCTCCTCTGTGGAGCCAGCAAAGAGGAAGCTGGTAACTGCCATGAAGAGCTGCTGTAGTTCCCACTGCTGTAGAGGTATGCCTCAAAGTAGATGCTAATGCCCGGGGTAGACACATTCTTCTCCACGCAGGCCTTTTCATTCTCTGGAAATGAACAAATATAAGGCTTTGAAACACTGATTGAAAGGGATGAAGAAAAAAAAAAACACATCTTGAACCTCCTCAGTGCTTCATAGTTAAACATCCACTGCCCCATATTTCAACTACAGCATGTAAAGGCTGCTTACCACTGAGAACAATAATGTCAAATTCCCCATTGCTGAGTGGCTGGTCCTTGTAAGAGATCCGAGCCCTGAAACAGCCCGTTTTCCTCACAGTCAGTCTGAGCAGAACCTGGCACTGTGGCTTGTTGAGTGAAACAGACTTACTGCAATACTGCTCCAAACTTTCATCATCCACTGTGCCCAGCTGAAAATGAGGGAAACAAACAAGAAGTAATCAACATGTTGGGAAATTACTGCAAAGACACTGCTCTACTATTGATAGTTTTCAGTCATTTGATCACACACTGCCCTGTGGGGCAAAAACACCAATCCACAAGAATTAAAACACTGATATGTAATAAGTTTTAGTCCATACAGAGCTCTCACTCAAACAGGCAAGACCCTATACAGCAGAACTTCTGAGTGTGTAGAGGAGGACAATACCTCCTCTAGGACTGCTGGAGGATCAAAATACACTGCCTGGCCAAAAAAAGGTCACCACCTGGATTTAACTAAGCAAATAGGTACGAGCCTCCCATTGGAT
>JAQQAE010010211.1:0-14205 GCA_029823295.1 Pseudamia nigra
GAAACATAATCACCCATGCAGAAATTATCCAATGGGAGGCTCGTACCTATTTGCTTAGTTAAATCCAGGTGGTGACCCTTTTTTTTGGCCAGGCAGTGTATTAAGTCCCTATGAGTGAGAAAACATCCATATAATGTCATAAATGCAAGGCCTCACGCACACACATACACAGGACTCTAAAGAGAGACCTGTCACTGGTTTAGATTCGTCCTCCCGGCCTCCTCCTCCTCCTCCTCCTCCTCCTCCTCCTCCTCATCCCTTCCTCTCAGAGGGGAGCAGTGAAATGACAGCATTTCATCATTTTGTGTTTGGGCTGTGCTTTGGGAGCTGCCTGACTGGTTCTTCATCCATACTGTAGCTACAGAGAAAAATATGATCATCCCTGAAGTGATGAAGTCTGTGTTGTAGACAGATGGCATCTGCAGGTTTTCGGTGGATACTGGAATTAAACAGAAAATCAACGTTTCAGATGTATTCACATTTTAAAGACGTCAGTGCATTGTATTGTTCTCAACATGCAGTATTGGATAGGCTGGATGCATACAGCCGGTGGTGGGTGGAGTACACAGAAACAGTACACAAGTGAAGGTATTCTTACTCTATAATTATAATGACTCAAGTAGAAGTACTCATAAACACAAGTACTTGAGTTAAAGCAAAAAAAAAAAAAAATCTGATAAAAAACTACTTATGTAATGAGTAACTTTATTATGTGGAATTTATTACATCATAAACAGGGTTTTTTTGTTTATTTCCTTGATTCTTTGTTGATTTTTGTACAATTTAGTTTATTTTGTCCTTTCTTAAAACAAACTTGATTATGTTGATCATTTTTGCTCATTTTGTTGCTTATTTTGTTCATTTCCCCCCTAGATTTCTGAATTATATTGTTCATTTGTGCTTGTTCTGTTTTGTTTACTTGAGAATTTACTTGATTATTTTGTTCACTTGGATTAATTATGTTGTTCATTTGTCATTTGTAATTTTTGTTGTTGTTTTGCTTACTTTGTTACTTTCAGTGACCATTTTGTATGTTTTTGCCCATTTTGTTGCTTAGTTTATTCATTTTGTTACTTTCCTTGATTTTTTTTTCATTTAGTACATTTAATTGATCCCCCCCACCTTTTTTCCTCCTACTCATTGAGCTGTGATCAATTGTGACTGAGCAGAGGTACATTTTTTTTCATCACAAATGTAAAGGATTAATAGTAAAAGTATTCTGCAAAACTCTTGTAGGGAAAACTACTGAAGTACTGTACATGTGAAGGAGTAAATGCACTTGAACAATACCTACCGCTGGATACTGCTGTGGTTTACAGTTATATAATGCAAACAGTCAACAATGGATACAGTGACAGGGGCAATATTTTGTTTTATTAATAGATTTAACATTGATTTTCAGTAAGTTTGCTACAACACGTTTATTTGAAATATATGAAAGTATCTGAGAAGCTGATGTGAATGGACAAATTATGAGTTGATGGGTCCCTGGGGAAAGATATGTCCTTGTCCAATAGAATGAGATGACCCATGATTCATGCTGTAATTACCAGGCAGATGATTAATAAACATTATAAAGAAAACCGAATGAGAAAAACAGTCCCTCTGGTCCCATAAGATCTCACAATAGCATGAAATCTTTGAAGAGAATGTATGGGCTTGACTTTTAGGGTCTCATTGACATGAACAATCAAGTCAGCTGATTCTGCAAAAGAAATATTAGTGGAGGCTGAGGCTCAGTAGGAGCCTCCAGCCTGTGTCTATGCCACTGGTAATCCATCATCGGTGCAATGACTCACACTAGAGTATTACACTTTGACTGTGTCCAGTCTGAAACGGGTTGTTTTAGTGGGATGATTTTCAGGTTCACTTACTGAAGGGAACTGAATGACAACATAATTTCCAAAATTCAAATTTGTCCTTCAAATATTTCCTCAAATACTCAGCCTTAAGCCTTGTTTTGGTGTCAAATAGGTTCACAATATTCAAATTACACAGAGAGCATAAAGTTGATTCAGCGGTCAGTCTATGTGTTTACTTGCAACCAACAATCATAATTTCCCACCATTAACCTGCAGTGCTTGTGGTGTGGTTGCCATGACGACGACTCCCTCCCAGAAAAGGCGATGCAGCATATCCGTGGGTTTATTAGATCTCTGATCACACAGCTCCCTCCACATGGCCGTCTGGGAGAACCAGCCACACAGAAATGCATGCCCCCCGTTTTACCTTTCACCAGTCTCCTTATCATTTTGCTACACAACGAGGTGCCATTTTCTTGTTAGATCCTGTTTTTTGATCATTGGTGGAATATTAAAGGAGAGGAATGTTGGAAGCACATACAGTATATTGTACTTTATGAAAAGTGTTAGACAAACATATGACAAAATCTGCTTAAACAATACAAATGCTCAAAACAATTAAGAAAATGAGTAGAAATGAACAAAATGATCAAGAAAGTGAATAAATACGTACAAAAATAATGAAGACAATGAGTAAAGATGATCAAGAAAATGAATTGAAATGAACAAAACACTCAAGAAAATTAGTGACAATGAACAAAATAATTTTAAAAATATGTAAAAATGGACAAAAAAATAATCAAGTAAATGAATAAAAAAATGTACAAAATAATTGAGAAAATTAGTTAAATTATGAATAATACTCAAGAAACTCAACCAAGAGTATGAAAATAATCAAAAACTCACAAAAGTTTAAAAAACAAAGCAAAAAATGCATGAAAATAAAACAAAATAGTCAAGAAAATGAACACAAATGATCATGAAAATAATAAAATAATCTGAACAAGTACAAATAAGAAGCAAAATGAGTAAAAGGTATTAAATAATCAAGAAAAATTAAGAAAATAAGCAGAAAATGAACAAAATAATCATTAATCAATTGGTAAAATTGAAGAAAATAATTCAGAAAGTGAACCAAAATGACAAAAATATGAAAAAATACACAAGTCCCTCCATATGGCCATTTGGGAGAACCAGCCACACGGAAATGCATGCGTAGTCCATAGGTGGACTATTAAAAAAGATGAATGTTGGAGGCACATACAGAATAGTGTAGTTCCACAGTATATGACATATAACAAAATGTTGGAAACCTGGGCTTAATTGAAATTAATGGCCAGTGATGGTAGGTCTCTTGATGTCCTTGCTGTGTATTTGCTGACTGTGGACCGCTCCACATGTAAAACCATTTACTTGAATGGTTTTACGTACAAACAAAACGCAGTTTGTGTGTATACACACATATGCAGCGTCACAATTCAGGAAAAAAGGAAATCTAAATGTATTCATTTTCCCCCTCTGCAAATGTAATGAAGCTTTCACCTGTACCTTTTAGGGATAAAACAGATACTGGACACACTTTAATTATGTTGCAGTCAACATAACAACACCATGAACTACAGCCTAAACAATCCCCTCGGACTTGAGTCAGCAGTCTCGCTCTCAGTCTGAACAAAAATTGAATGTTATGAGCTCTCGAAGGTCAGATTTATTGCGAGGCTGTTGTACTGGATTGGTACAGAGTATGTGTGGTACTTTCATTTTTGAGGTGATTCCATCCCCTGCAGCCTTTGTCCGTTTTGACTTATCAACAGTCTCCCTAAAATGTCCTACAAGGTAAGTAAATTTAACATTGTGTATTTACAGATTGAACAAAGGATCTCTTCCACCTCAGTGGAAACAAAGAAGTAGGAGTAAAACAGGTTGAAATAAACAAAAAACAAAAATGCAAAATAATCAGTTTAACTAAGAGCTAAACAAAATAATCAAATAAATTAATAAAATCAATGAACCACACAATAAAATTAGCAAAAATGTTTGGAAAAGACTCATGAACATTGACAATTAACCAAACATGAGGCGCCTATTGGCTGCCACGTCATTAGGGAGCACCTTAATGTCAAGTAAAATTCCTTGTAGCTGTATGCATGCTTGGCAATAAAGATCATTCTGATTCTGATTCTGAACTATCCAAAAATGTAACATAATAACTGAGAAAATTAACAAAACCTGAAAGATGATAAACAAAGGAAGCAACAAAATAAGCATAGAAGAATAATATAATCGATAAATTAAACAAAAAAAATCATCATAATAGTAACAAAATGAGCAAAGATGAACAAATAAAAACAAAAACAAGTTTACCAAATAATAATGAAATTATACATATTTATATATAAAAAATGTATATTTAAAATAAATGTTTGGTTATTTGTTAATTCATTTTTTATTGTTCATTTCCTTTAATAATTTGGTAATTTGTGAATTTTTGTTCATTTTTCAGATTATTTGGATCATTTTTTTTGTTCATTTTTAAAAAAAAATCTATTTTATTCATTTTTGTGAATTTTGGTTCATTTCCTGAATTATTTTTGTGATTTTCTTTGTTGATTTATATGGATCACTTAGCTCATTATTTTATTTATGTATTTTCATTTCTTTGTTTATATTCTTCTTGTTGTGTATATTCACTTACAATTTTCCTTCAGTTGACTCATTGATTTTAAAATTTTTAATCATTTTTGTCAGTTTTTTGCTCCTTTTCTTTATTATTTTGTTCACATTTGTCTTTATCTTGTAAGCTTTTTTAAAAATAACTTTGTCCTTAATTTAGCTTTTTTTCTTAATGTTTTACTTATTTTTGATTGCATCTTGTTTGTTTCCTTGATGATTTTGATGATTTTGTAGATTATTTGCATCAGTTTTAATTTCTGTTAATTATGTAGATTATGTATTTTTTATGCTTTTTGTTTATTTAGTGCTTACTTTGCTCATTTGGACTTATAATGCGTTATTTTCATCACTGAACAAAGCCATGGGCGCCATTGGAGACGGGCTAAAGAGCCACACGTGGCCCCAGAGCCAGTGGTTACAGACACCTGAACTAAAGGAATATATTATCTAGCTTATCAAAAGATTTGGTCAAGAGGTGATAACAGTCCTAATAACAAACTTATTTGAGGAATCTGGATCCAACAGTCTGAGTAGAAATGAAGTGTCGGTAGCTGGCTCCATGTTGTGGGAAAACCACGTCAGTCGTTCTCCGCACCGTATAGGGAAGTGCCCTCCTCCTGCACTTTTGGCATTTCCTGTTTACATCCAGTTGTTGGGCCAAGACTCAAGGTGAGTGTGAATCTGAGCCTCATCTGAGTCAGTCTTAATAGCCACAGAGGTGATGAGGTCTTGACTCCTGTTACACATGTCACTTTGCATTACACTCCACATTAGAGCCTGCCACCCTGCAACCAATCAGAGCCACTTAACAACAAAATCAACAGATCCCTTTATAATTGCTCCTGAGCAAAGCAATTTATCAGAGGCTCTTGGGGATTGACTTTCATTTCGATTTGTCAAACACGGGCCTTGCTTGATTTGTTTTGGCCCAACTAACAATTTAAATACGTTTCCGAAGCATGTGTGTCACTTTGAGATATTTGCTCTCAGTCTATATACACTTAGTATATTAGACAAGTGGGTGTGTAGAACAGAATCACCTCTATATTCAGTTCTATTCATAGCCACCGATTTTAATGGCAGTTTTGTTCACTATTTGTTCATTTTCTTGATCATTTTGTCCATTTATACTTATTTTTGGAAGATTCGTTTTGATATCTAAGTTAAAATAAGGTAAATCTTCATTCTTATACAAGATATTATCTTACATTAAATTAAAAAGTGTGAATTTATTTGAGTTCCTCTTCAGTTTTATTTTATTTGTATAGTGCCATAATCATAATCAACAATTATCTCTAGGCACTTCACAATCCAAGGTAGAGACCTCACAACTATACAGACAACAAACCCAACAGAACCACTGAGAGGAAGCCAAGGGCAACCTTTAATGGAAAAGAAAACCTCCAGCAGAACCAGCGGCTCAGGGTAGGCGGCCATCTGCCTGGACCGGTTGGGGTTAGTGGACAGAGAAGAGACAAAAGAAAAGAGTAGAGAGAGAATAACAAACAACACAGATACTGGGCGACGTCCACAAACACTGGACCGGTCCACAACCAGCAAACACACAGCTAGGGCATCAGGAGACCTAGAGACCTCGGGCAGAGGGAGGAAGCTCAAAACCACAGGGAAGACGCAAGTTAGTATCACAGTATTGCAAGATAGAAAATAAGAAAGGAGGGTATAGAGGGACAGAGAGAGAGAGGTGACTAGAGAGGTGAGAGATGAAGAGAGAAAAGGAAGATGGAGAGAGAAGAAGTAGAGGGAGAAAGGGAAGGAGAGAGATTGTGGGCGAGAGGGAGAGGAAGGGAAGAGATTTAGAGAAAGAGGCGCACTATAGGAACAGTTAAAAAGGAGATAAAGAGAGAGGTGGAAAGTTTTTTCATTTTTTTCCATTTTCAGTTGCTTTACTCATTTTAATGTCATTTTGTTGCTTACTTTGTTTCATTTCTTATGTATTTTGTTAATTTGGTTTCTTATTTTTGTTATTTTTGTTCATGTTTTTTATTATTTGGTATATTTTTGCTCATCTTGTTCATTTTATTGCTTGATTGATCATTTTTGTTCAATTTTACTCATTTTCTTGACAATTTGCTTGGGTTTTTTTTTCTTAATTTTTTGATCATTTCTATAATTTTTGTACATTTTCATGGTTACTTTATTTACTTTGTTGACTTTCTTGATTATTTAGTTGATTTTTGCACATTGGCTTGATTATTTTCTTTTTTTGTTGATTTTCTTGAGTATTCAGTTAATTTTTTACTGATTTTTTTATTCATTCTCTTGATTATTTCATTAACTTTGATTAATTTTCCTGATTAGTCCCCCACAATGTTCAGACAAAACCTACACCCTTGGTTTTATTTATCCATTTTTTGTTGCATTTCAGACAAACAAGAACGTTTACCAGTCAGTTCATTTTCACCAACAGCCCCCAGACCATTAATATTTTATTAATATTTAGTTGGCTTTAGTAGTGCTGCATTGCAAAGGAGGAGAATAGAATCGTTCTGACTGCCTTGTGCCAACTCATCAAACTCCTTTTCTGAAATATTACATCTTAGCCACAGTTTAAGACACTTGGGGAAATATTATACCATGTTACAACATTCCAGAAATAATTGACCTCTCTTTAATGCAATCAGTTTCCAAGTAACACAGCGCAGAGTCAAAGAAGTCTTTACCATCTGTGCCTCATAATTAAATAATTAACAATATGCTGAAGTCATGGAAGCATCCAAGCCGTGTTGCCTCTCTAGAGAATGAAGAAGAGGAAAATAGAGAGGGTCTGAGTTAACTATGAAATAAGTTTACTTCCAGTAGGGAAGTTGTGTTTGTCGCAATTCGTTTAGTTATTTGTTTGTTTGTTTGTTTGTTTCCTCACAACATAACTTGAAAAGTTATGAACAGATTTGGATAAAATTTTTCATAATAGGTTAATTTGATTCTGGGAACGATCTGGATTGTCAGGATCCAGAAGGTTTTTAAAGGATTCTTCACTATAGTGAGATAGGGCCAAACCTTTGTCCTTTTAACGCCACAAATAAAACCAAAAAAATTATGGCAAAAAATGAAGGAAAACACCATAATAGATTCTATCCAACCACAATGTTTGATCCATATATGGGCAATATTCTGGATATAGTGATGAAGTATGCTTATACTTGCAGAGATTGAGGACAAATAGCTACCGGTACTGTAAGGTAGTAAATAAACCAATAGACATGTAACTGACATCAAATTGTAGTGGAAAATGCTGTTCCAGAAATGTGCCCACAAATTTGATGTACCTTCAACATTTACGGAGCTCGATCCAAAAGAAAATCACGATTCTGGAAAAATATTTTTTTCTCAACTAATAATGATATATATGTGATTCCAAATGTTCATGGTAGGTTTTCATGGTCAAAGAATCCAATAATGAGGGTCAAATAAATATAAGAATATTGCTTTTGGTGCAATAACATTATGCTGGAAATGAGCATAGGTTCAAATGTTAATGGCAGGTTGTCACTATGAAGAGAAATAGAGCTGCTGTGGTGGAGGTCTGCGCTCTCTGAATGCTTTCTAGTTCTGTTTTTTGTTTTTCTGTAAGTTACAGTCACAAAACCTGTCTTTGCACAGATAAGGAGTCAGTGCAGTGACCTCTGACATTTTCAGCCCATTGCTACATACATTACAAGGTTTTAAATACAATTTCAGCAGTACTGCCCTGGGCTTAATTTTTCTTATCACTATTCATGGATGCACGCCTAAATGGGATAATACGCAGTGCATTCTATGATACAGGTTGCTGTAAGTATTCTGATATCATTACATGCATTTGACCTACCAGAGCAAGCACAGTGATATTTAAAGCCACAGCTAAGACATTCAGGCCTTAACTCTAGCAGATGTGTGGTTAACACTGAAAATTTTGCCTCTCAGGCTCTTTTTGTGCTCTGAGAATTGCAAAGGCAATGTCTCGCCCCATCCTCCATCCTCATCCCTCCTGGTTCTCCCCTCCCTCTCCTGCACCAGCTGAACAAAGACAACTGCTCTTTGTTAGCTACATGCTCTGTCTGAGACTTGGAGTCCAAATGTGCCTTTTCACTGATGCTGGTGGTAGCAATAGTGCTTCTACTCCTGAGTGTTTGTGTGTATCAATAGCGAGAGTAGAGAGGAAATAATCCTGAAGATAATGTTAGGCCTTGCGCCCACTAGGTCGTCAGTTTAAAGAATCAGCACCTTTTCAATAGAGACTGAGTGAGTGTGCAGCTGAAGCAGCTGTCTTTATAAAAAGCACTTTACCTCGCACCTTTTCTGTTCAAAACACTCCACCTTTTTTATTCTGCTGCTCTGGATGCTGCGACTTGAAAATATCTAAGAATTTGAGAAAAAAAGCATTGCACTTTTCACTGTCAGAACGACGAGATGTCAGAGATTCAGTACTCAGACACGGCACTTTTTGCCTCCACAGTGAAGCACTTCATCCCTGTGGCCTGCCCGTGCCTTCCAACAGGAAAAAAAAAAGCCCAGTGAGTGCAAGGATTGGGTTAAATGGCAGGCTGGATTGCAATACATGAAGAGCAGCAAGGTGAATAAAAACAAATTAGAGTAATAAGGACTTAGAGGGAAGAGGATTTGCATTAGGAGAGGATGTGAAGTGAGGAGAGTGATGGAATTTCCTACCCCTCCCCTTTCTTTCCCTTTTTTTCCCTTTTTTTTGGCAGTGCTGATGTGCCCTGGGCTGATGAAGTGGCTTACCAGTCTGTTCTCTGAGGGTATTATTTTAGCAAAGGACGGGAGGGGGTTGGGTGGCCTCTTTTACTCGTCTGCACTACTATCAAATACTTCTTTGTCTACATCTCTTTGTTCTTCATCTCATCTTGAGAGCACTGACAGTTATCATGTTTGCTTAATGATGTTATACTACTTTGCTCTGCAGTAGGAGAACACACTTTATGTGTAAAATTAATATTTGATGAGTGTTGTCTAACATGATGAAAATATGCATGATTAAGTTGCTATGTACATATGCCAGTGTGAGCAAGATGGAAATGTTGCACTGTGCGAGAATCCGTGCTAAAGGGTAAATCCTCTGGACTGTTAAAGTCACCCGGTGAATGGGATAATTTAGCTCCATTTCCTGGCTGGCTAATATCAATAGATGGAGAGTTAAAGAGCGTGAAGGGAGTGGGCGGCTATTAGCCCTTATAAATTACAATGATGCTTGAGAGAGAGCTGCAGATTTAGAGGAAGTAGTAGGTGGGTGGTGTCAAGGACAGAAAAAGTGCCCGATAGAATCTTTGAGCTGCAACAAAATGACCAACTTGCTCAAAGAGACATTTTAAAAAGAAACACAGCTGTGGACAGAATCAAGATACGCTGCAAATTAATGAATCATTATCTGGCTGCACTCGTGATATATTTAAAACAGTTTCAGTTCAATTTACAGGGATCAACAGTGCAATAAGTAACAGTCTTGCATCTGTGCTTATGTGAAGTCTGTATTATAGTGGTCGTTTGCTAGCAGTCGGTTCCATTTCTTTGCTAACAATTGCTAATGTTTCAGACTGTTGTCATAGAAGAGCAGAAGACAGGTTTGGGAGCTCTATAGGGAAAAAGGATTTGTGCAGAAAATCCAATCTGGGTCCTGGAAACAGAAATCAGTACAGGCTGTTATTGGCAACTGAAACACTGGAACTGCAAGGATTCTTTTTATACTTAAAACAGCCAAACTAGTCAGATTCACTGTATCTGCTCTAAATAATGTACGCCATATGATGTTATAAACTAGTTGTTAAAATGGTCAAGAACATTCTTTCATGCAACATAACAATAGGGATAGTAAAACAGCACTGTTTAAACACAGACAGAGGAGCTTCAATATAATTAAAACAGAGTAATGTACTACTGCAAAACAGCTGCAGGTAAACCTGACCCGACCATTGTTGGTGCTAGTGTTATGGTGTTATGATCAATTCACACAAAGTAAAAAAAAGAAAACGAGTACATTTTTTGCACATGATACAGTACATTGCACTTTTTAGACACATAAAACTCAGTAACTAAGTGCTTGTCGGGTGACAGTGGTTATGGCATTATGTTCATTTGTACAGTATGTACCGGGCCGTCTCTCTATTTCCATCAGCTACAGTATTAATTACCAGTGCAGGATTCAGTACAGTACAGTAATTGGGATCCATTTGGGATTTTAAAAGAAGCTTCATTATAGATTAAATCAAAAATGACTGCTCTTCAAAGGGATATAGTGAGTGGTGCAACTCATTACATGTGAATAATTAAGAACACCATTTTGAATAAACAAACATTGTGTCCCTGCTTATCTGCTGCTGACTCGTAGTCGTGTGATGACTAATTTGAGTGAGACCCTCTGTCATTTGTACTGAAACCTCTCAAAAAACAATGCACACAAATTCACAAAGCATCATTAGGCCACCATCGAACACGGCCACTAGCAGTTGGTACAGTTCCTATCTTCTGAGAATCCAGGCTCGGAACGAATTCATTTACCCATGCACATCTGGAGTCCTGTTCTCACTGCCTCAAAACACTCACATGAGAACGCAATGTGACCTCTTGACTAACTGTGCTTATTTTCCCAAGGTTAAAAGAATCAAAAGTGTTAAAAATGGTTTGAATGCAATCATTTTATGCCACAATTCCCTCTTTCAGTGTTGTGTGTTCCAGCAAACATGGTGCAAATTTACTTATTTTGATTTTACTGAGAGCGTGGGATTTTTTTCCATGTTTGCACGGTTGCAAATGCATCAGAAACAGCCCATAAAACAGTGCCACAGTCATTCATCTTGCTAGGAAAAACGCCTAACAATCGAATACACGGTCTTTGCAGGTGAGCGACTGTCATGGCAACCACAGGGCTGCATCCTCCTCCTTCTCCACAAACAGAGATTGATTATGTTCACATTTAAATCATGTTCTCTCCTCCTACGATTGATCCCCACTGTTCTTACCAAAGCTGTGTTGCCCATTTCTTTGTGTTCTCTCCCCATGCTGTGGTTCTTATCACCTGCCACATCTAGAAAAACAAGAAATTTAAATATTAACCAGCTCCTCAGACAAGATGTGACATACACTTGGGGACAGCTGCAGATGGTGGCAGCGTGAGGAACCCAGTCCAGTGAAATTGTATTTGTACCACCAGAAAGCTCAGCAGACATTTACATTGTACTGTGATTTCAATCATGGTCTGTGTTGTCATTGATAAGCTGTTCAGGACCAAACATGAGCTGCAAAAAAAAAAAAAAATTAGCTTTGCAGAGGTGACATTCTCTCATCAGTCACCAAGAACAGTTTTCAAGGCACAGGTGAGTTAATTTGTGTCATTTGTTATCTTTTTAATGTGTTTAGACCATCAGCTGAGCAGAGAAAGGGTGGATACAGTCAGGAGCCCTTTTAGTGCAGCTACAACTACTGTACAAATCCAGTCAAAGAACGCAGATCTCCACCAAGGCAACTCAAGTTCTCTTCATAGTGAAAACCTACCATGAAGGCAAAATAAAACGCAAGTTTCTGTTACAGGAAGAGCTGAACACACGAGACGAGTACAGGTAGCAGTTAACACAGTTTACTGAGGCACAAGCAGAAAAGAGAGGGCAGAATGAAGAAGCCATATGGAGCTATGGAACGGAGCAGACAGAGCAGACAGAGCAGGAGGCTGATCGGAACAGCCACAGGGAGAGCTACAAACTGGAGGAAACACAGATCAACACCACAGGAGGAAGACACAGGCTGAAGCCAGGATCCAGGGAGCTATGGAAGACAGAGACAAAGGGCAAGGAAAAACTCTACTAAACTCTCAACTAATGTAAACCACTGGAACAAACAGTTTCACTTCTATGTTTCTATGTGGTGGGTGAGTAGCGCACACTCCTTTCCGGACCTATTTTACTCGTAACCAAAGTTTTTGCTCATGAGCTGGTGCAAAATTTTGCCTGATGTCTTACTCGTAGCACGAATAAGTCGCATGTCAATGCGCTCATAAAATGGGGTACCACTGTAATTCAGCCACATTGGAGGGTTTTCAAGCATGAACCACCTTTTTAATCCATGCTACAGCATCTCAATGGGATTTAGGTCAGGACTTTGACTAGGTCACTCCAAAGTCTACATAATGTTTTTCTTAAGCCATTCAGAGGTGGACTTGTTGGTGTGTTTTGGATCATTGTCATGCTGCAGAACCCAAGTGCACTTCACCTTGTGGTCATCAACAGATGGCTGGACATTCTCCCTAAGGATTTTTTGGTAGACAGCAGAATCCATGGTTCCATTTACCACAGCAAGTTTTCCAGCTCTTGAAGCAGCAAAACAGCCCCAGACCCTCAAACTACTAGCACCACCATATTGTACTGTCAGTATGTTTCTTTTCTGAAATGCTGTGTTATTTTCACGCCAGATGTAATTGGACAGACACCTTCCAAAAAGTTCAAATTTGTCTTTTTAGTCCACAGAGTATATTTCCAAAAGTCTTGGGGATCATTAAGACGTTTTCTGACAAAAATGAGACAAGCCTTTATGAGATGAGTGGGCTAAAATTCCTCCACAGTGCCAAAAAAGTTCACCAGTTATCGGAATCGCTTGATTGCAGCTGTTGCTGCTAAGGGTCGCCCAACTAGTTATTAAGTTTAGAGGACAAGCACTTTTGCACACACAGCCATGTAGGATTGGATTTTTATTCTCCTTAAAAATATAAATCTTCATTTCTGTATTTGTGACAAATATACAAAAAAGTAAAAAATCAGGAAGGGGGAAAGCACTTTTTCATAGCACTGTAGCACCATAACTGATGATGATACGTCCCATCTGTAGGCACTTTACTGAATCAGCAGACTTTCCACTACAATTTGGTGTCAGCTGCATGTCTTTTGGTTTACTGTATTTTCTCCCTTACAGTAGCTGTTTTTCCTCAACCCCTGTAAGTATAAGCATTCTGGATCACGGTATCCAGAATATTGCCCATATGTGGATCAAACTTTGTGGTTTAATAGAACACATTATGGTGTTATCTATGTTTTTTGGCTACATTTTCTGGGTGTTACTTGTGGCATTACAAGGACAAATGTTGACTTTGGCCCTATTTCACAATGGTGGAAAATCCTTTAAAAATCCCCTGGTTCCAGATGATGATCCAGATCACTCCTAGAATCTAATCGAATGGTCCTTGTGCCATTTCTGACCCATCCTGAAAATTTCATCCAAATCCATTCATAACTTTTTGAGTTATGTTGCCTGTTCTCATCGCCTCAAAACACTCACATGAGATCTTCTTTAAGTAATGATGGACTGTGATTTTTGTCAGTGAAGTCTCGGTTACATGGCTACAGACTCTGTATCCACCCTCATGCTGCACAAGACAACTGATGGTCTAAAGCATACTTAACATTTTTGTTTACTAGATAATTCTACATGTGTTCTTTCATAGTTTGGATGTCATCAGTGTTAATGTACAATGTTGAAAATAATAAAATAAGGAAAGACCACTGAAGGAGAAGGTGCGTCCAAACATTTCGATGCTAGCGTGCTTGACTATTAAAAGATTCTGTGAATATATGCAGTTTCCAATTACTAAAAATGTACACTTGTATACTAAAGCGCTCTTGCTGGCCTACATTAAGGGAATGGTTTAGGCCAGAGGTGTCCAATCATTGCCACAAAGGGCTGAGACACTGCACATTTTCTTTCCAACCAGTCTCTTCAGCAGGTGATTTCA
>JAQQAE010010212.1:0-14205 GCA_029823295.1 Pseudamia nigra
TTAAATACCCGTCCCAGCGACTGGCCAGGTGCGCTGGGATTACTCTCTGCCCACAGGACCTGCACACACAAAACAAGGGTACCCGCACACAACACACACACCAGGACCTGCAGAGCTGTGGGCTGTCACACTGACATTATTACATTCAAATGTGATACATGTAAATGCCCATCATTATCAGATCAACGTTTTCAGGGTCCATGTAAACATTGAAGTTCTAATCCAAATTGTGACCAGATCAAGAAAATTTTGCGCATGTAAACATGGCTACTGTCTTAGTGGTCCAGTCTGTGTTTCTTTTACAGAACCAGTGTACATTTTGCAATTTCTGAGCATTTCAAACCAGTCTATGCACTGATGTGCAGAGAAACACTGAACTCTGATGTAAAAGGAGCAAATAGTGCTCAGGTTCAGCACCTCATGAGCATTTTTTGTGCCTGCATATCATTAGTCCTAAATGTTTAGTGAATAGATCACAAAGAACAAACAGATTGCCCATGCTAAAGCAGTGCAATTGCCAACACAGTTAACAGGTGCAGTGCAGTCTCTGTGGATCTATCCCATAGAGTCACAAGGCACAACCATCGTATGACTGAATCAGTGTGTCCATCACTGTGTAAACAGAGTATTCCAGAATTTTATAGAGAATTATGTTGTTGACTGATACACTACATGACTGTTCAGACATGCCTGTTGGGCTCACTTGTGAATCTGAAAAATGGATGTACTATTATCACATTATGTATCACCATATGGACACTGTGGTGAGTTGCTGCACTTCTGTGAAGGACCAGAGACACAAGACATGCCGAGGCTGACTGTGGATATGATTTCCTGAATTACTGTCTGGATGAGACACACTGGATTTCTTAAAACTACCTATCAAAGGACTTCCACCATAACAGAAACAGTAGTAACTGGCTCTAACTCTAGTGCTATGAGTACATGTGTAGCCCTCTAATAGGATTAACTATGTAGTTTCTCTTGTTCAATCTGTTCTTTCCAGCATTCTGTGTAAAGCTAAAAGTCAAGCGATCCTGAATGTAAACCTGTAGAAATAAACAGAATGAGAATGAGTCTGGGAAAGTGCCATAGCTTACCCAAGTGACCATATCTGTAGCTACAGTATGCAGTACAGACAGCATGCCAATGCACAAGTATTAATTGCTTTTTTGTGTGTACAAGTATTGACACCATGTTCATATATACATAAAACTCAAGACAGATAAGGAAGCAAAGAACAAGGAAGGAAATTTATGACAGAAGCTACACTTTTTAACTAAATATATTTCCTTGTATTGTTAAAAGTGCAGAACTGCTATTGGATTCAGTTTTCAGTATCTATATTGTGAGCAATTTATCTACTTCATCTATCTACTCTCATTTATAAGAATATTCCTCTCAGCAGTCAATTTTTCCACCAGAGCAAGTTGAACAGTCTATGTATCATTCACCCATGCCAAAGGGTACTTTGTGCATCTGCCTGACACGCCTAAGGCTTTGTCATAACAACAATTTCAACGCACTGGGAGTGACAATGGATCGCTAGCTCAGAACCCAAGACTGATGGGCAATCCCTCTGTGATGTTATGCAATCATAGTTTTCTGAAGAGTCATTTGGAAGCTCAACAAGCCTCTGGGCACCACCATATTGGCATCACTGCCTGCTCATTCTGATCTAAAAATGGTGCATTAAATAAAATGGTGAAAGCTCTGACTTGGACACACCTGACAATTGGAGCGCATATACTAATATTAATTCTGTACAAGTATCAGGGTATGGATCATCTGATTGGGCAAGTTTCATAGAAAGTCATCCTTATACAGTGTTCATGGAAGTGAAGATAACCCATATAGACTAAAACCGTTGTTTGCACCAGACTGTAAACATACTTATTAATGCTCTAAAGCTGGATATTTTAAAATGGGACTCTATGGATGCAAGCCCCAGTGGACACTGACAGTACTGCAGGTTTCGACACTTACTGTATGTAAATAACCTTTGTACAATGATATTTTTCTATTTTTCGCTGTTTATTTTTAAAAATTCATGCATTGGACAACCATTCAATACAATAGGGAAAGAACACCAAAAAGAATGTGAGAAGAAAACACAGGGCAACTCATAAGAACATTAAAAGAAAAGGCAGGAAAAGAAAATCTAAAATCAGCAATATCAGAGCACTGCAAACAAAACAAACCACGTCATGGACTGGATCATCTAGTCAGAAACAAATGGACACAAATGCTGGATAAAAGAGGCCATAGAAATCAGGAAACAAGCCAAGGACACCATCAACCAGAATGATGCAGCATTCATTCTCACACACCTGGGATTCCCTCTTCCAGTGACCATTGGAGGTTGGGGAGGGGTGCAAGCTGGTGGATCTGTCAGACTGGTCACACGCAGGAAGAACAGCTGATAAAAGACACATCTCAGCAGTCAGATGATATGTAAAGGTAAAAAGAAACCGTTCCTACGTATACGCCTGCATTTCACTCACAGGTCAGCCACAGAGGTGGCCACTTGCTTAGAACGCACAGTCCAAACACTGACTTCGATGAGAGTCTGCGGTTTTTCAAGCTCTTCTAAACCCACTTGGATGGACAGATTGAGCTCTGGCATTGAGTCTGCAACTTCCCCACAAGGTACCACTAAATACAACACACTGCTCCTTGAAAAGAACCCACTCAAATAATTGTTTCACATAACATTTTAATAAATGAACATCACCAACAGTATCTCATTCCCTGCCAAAGCCTCACATCCAAGTATGATGTAGAGTTTGCATACAGGGCGATACAGACCAGAAAAGCCAGCACGTCACTGTTTAACACTGGTTATTATGACTTCAGCCATTAAGGTCATGCAGCTGATGTTCAGTGACTCCAACACAGAGGCTGCGGAGACCAGAAAATCAATGTGATGTCATACCAGATTCATCCCCGGGGAGTAAATGAGTTGTGAGTATGAGAGTCAACTTTGACTCCTTCGGCAAGGAAATCTCCTGCACTGGTACAGGCCATAGCACATCATCATTACTAGATTGACACAGATGATTAAAAGCACTCCTTCAAACACATGAGCCCATTTAAATGTTTTTCCCTTCCAACATTAACAAAGACACCTACTCTTCACTGTTTTTTCAGGTTCCAATGATTTACTTCTCATCTTTTAGAGCTAAAGGTTCAAGCAGGACACAGTCTGTTCTACATTAAAGGGAACTGAATGCAGTGGCGTATCAATGGCTCAAGCCTTAGCCATTTGCAATGCAATTAAAAACTCAATTTTCAAAGCGCTTTGCTGTAGGTGATAAATGGGGCAGTAATCCCTTAATTGTTCTCTCTTAGTCACAATCACAGGAATGATAGATGATAAATCACTCTAGTGAATGAGAGACAAGGGAAAATTAAAGTAAATAAAATGGAATGTTGTGTTTAGAGAGATGCTGCTGCATTTAGCATCAAAGCAAAAAGAAAAAGGAGTTAATCTTGTAGTTTGATATAGTACAATAATTGTTGGTGAGATCAATAAAAATGCTGTGTTGCTATTGTTTTGTGTTTGGTCTGCATGCATTGATGTATACATAGTGCATACTTTTTTGCTGTGTACTATAACAATGCTTTTAAATGTTACCTCAAATGTACTCATGCATTATACTTTAACACTGTTTTCACTGTTTTCTATGCTATCTTGGTAATAATTTGGGAAGTAAGTTTGAACTCATGGGAGCATTTTCGGCATCGAATACTTCATTCTCTGAGTGCTCTTGAATTGTTAATACATCAATTTTGGGACTTTCTGCATAGTTTTGGATGGGAACAAAAATCCAACAGGCTGCAAAATGAGGGATGAGCAGTGTGATTAAGAAAATGTGCAACGATTATTAATATAATCATGAATGTAATGTGCTTTGTTTATGTAGCTCTTTACAGCAACCCACAGCCAAACAAAGTGCCTTACAAAAGATCAGACAGCACAAAATAAGCAATAAAATAAACATTCAAATCAACAATACAGTATAAGCAATAAAATGTACATAAATGAACAACATGGTACAACAAATGAACTGAAACTAAGAAAACCTAGAAAGATTAACCAAGAAAATGAATAAAATTTGCATCAAAAGGAGCAAAGTAAGCAGTGAAATGGGCATAAACTACTAAAATATTCCACAAAATTAACAGAAACTTAAAATAACTGAATGGAATAATCAACTAAATCAACAAAGTAAAAAAGTAGTAAAAAAAGAATGAAATGCACATACAGAAAATGAATAAAATAGTCCACAAATGAACAAAAGTAACAAAAACTGACCAGAATAATCAAAAACATCAACAACAATGAATAGAATAGCCAAGAAAAATTAGCAACATAATTAACATAAATAAATAAAATAGTTCACAAAAGCAAGGTAATCAAGAAAATGAACATAAATTTGAAAAATAATAAAGAAAACAAAGAAAATAAGCAAAAAGATGAACAAAATGAACAAAAAAAGAAACACTATTAACACATATTAACAAAATAAGGACCAAACAGAACAACCACATTTTGTAAAGGAACAAGAAAGTAAACATACAGTAAATGAACTAAATAATGGAGAAAATATGTTGATATAAGGTACAAGAAATGAAACTAAAATGGACACAATAATGAAAGAAAATGGAAGGAAATCAAAAAATGAACACATTTTCAAGGAAGTGAACAAAATGAGTAAGAAGAAAGCAACAAAATAAACAAAATGAACAAAAACATTTACAAATATATCAATAAACCAAATAAAGATGAACAAAAATCATCAAGAAAATAGACAAAAATGAACAAAGTCATCCACAAAATGAACAAAATAAGAAACAAAAAGAACATAATTGAAAACAAAAGGTCATGAAAGAAAGAAGGAACTAAACAAAGATGAACAAAATAGGGAACTGTTATGTATTAACAACAAAATGAACACATTTTTTAAGAAATTAAACAAAAATGATCAAAAGTGATCAACAAAATGAATTTAAAAAAAGGAACAAAATGAACAAAAATATATGAAGGGAATAAAAATCTAAACAAAAATAAACATAATAATAAAGGAAATTGACAAATGGACAATCAACAAACTGAAACTAAACTAAGAAAATAAATTAGCAACAAAATGAACAAAAGGGACAAAAAGAACAAAAAATGAAAAAAACCTAAAGTAAAACAATTGTCAAGGACATTGACCAAAATTAATAAAAAATTAACACAATTTTTGAAGAAACTGAACAAAAATGACTAAAATAAGCAACGAAGTGCACACAAAGACAAAAAGCAACAAAATGATGCAACCAGTAAACAAGAAAAGAACACGATAATCAAGGGAATGGACAGAAATCAACAAAAAATTAGATTTTCAAAAATGCAACAAAAAAAGTGTAGACTACAACAATAAGTCAACACAATAATCAAGGCAATGGGCCAAAATTAACCAACAATAAATAAAGAATAATACATTTCTAAAGAGACATGACAAAAATGACCAAAACAAGAAACAAACAATAAAAGCAACAAAATGGTCAAGAAACTGAACAAAAATCACTAAGAATTAAAAACTGGAAGAAAAAAAATCAGAATCAAAATGAACAAAACTGAAAAAATAGGGAAACAGCAAACAAAATGAAGACAATTGTCAAGAAAATAGATCAGGTAATGAACAAAATGAACACAAAGAAACCAAACAAGCAACAAAATTGTTAAAGTTGGGCAACAAAATGAACAAGAACAAGAAAAATAACTGATTAAAAGTGTTATGAAAACCTGATTATTTGCAGCATAAAGTAGGTTTTTTTAGAGATCAGAACAATCTAATCTCTATGAGTCTTTTCAAGGGTGCATAAAAAAAATAATAAAAAAACAAGATACTGCCCCCCCCCCTCCCCCTGACATTTACACCCATGGCAGCCTCACGTTGAACCTTTTTTTCCCTTCTTTTTTCCACTTAAATGTAAACTTTCCCTTACGCCGCTGCGTCGCACGCGGGGCAGATGCGTCGCACGCGGGGCACATGCCGCAGCTGGAAGTGGCCTGGCTCGTCATAATCATTGGCCACCTGAGATTGCAGTGTTTCTATTGATTCGTCCGACACTGGGCTAATATTGGCAAGTGCCGCGGTTATTCGAAGCCGCCTTAATCTCGCTGAGGCTTTTTAATTTAACGTCAGATCAAGTTTGACCAACGCTGGCCTGCCGCGACGGGTCCAATCGGAGTCCAGATCTGCTCCTTCTCCCCTCGCACCAGCCCACTCCCCTTCCTCCTCTCACTCTCACTCTCCTCTCTCTCTCTCGCTCTCTCTCTTAGTTGCAAAAAAATACTCTGCAGCTGGGCAGCTCCTCAATGAACCTAATTGGTGCACTGTAAGCGACCATCATCTATCCACTGGATTTCCATCGCTTTCATCCAGAACATATGAATTTGCTTAGACAGACCCTTTTGAGGAGTTGAACAGACAGGTCGGAGAAAATGGCACAATGCGCGGTTTTGTTCCTCCTGTGGCTCGTTGACAGGTCATTCGCAGGATTCCCCAACCAGATTAATATCGGTAAGTGTTTGGCTATGATTCCAAATAAACTGATTTTGAAAATGTATGAGAAAAAGAAAATGCAGTGTTGAAAATTAACCAGAGAGCTGTACGTGCGCGGACTCTGCGCATGATAAAACCCAACTTGATGTTACGTTTAAGGTCCTGCAACCCTATAAGCATCCCGAAAAGCGATCTAGATAATATGATACAGTGGTGATATGATGCTGTAATGTAACTCTATACCACTGCCGGGAAATAAGTGTAATAAGAAGACCGGGAGAAGCCGGTTCCACTGCTCGGTCTCAAGAGTTCCAGACAGACGCACCGGCCAGTGGCTCTAACAGTCTTTAAAACAACAGTTACCATGCCTTATGCTACTATATAAATCGGATCGAGTCTGTAAGGCTTCACACTGAGCAAAATGTAGTTGAGTGCATGTGTATGTGGTGTTCCATGTCTTCCAGGGGGGCTGTTCATGCGTTCCACGGTGCAGGAGCACAGCGCGTTCAGGTTCGCTGTCCAACTCTACAACACCAACCAAAACACCACTGAAAAGCCTTTCCACCTCAACTACAATGTCGACAACCTCGAGTCGTCCAACAGCTTTTCAGTCACCCATGCGTGTAAGTGTGCTTCTATTTCAGTCATGTCCAGACTCCCGCTTCTGCTGTCCGAGCAGAATGAGCAGAATTATTTATGTCAAACTCATGTGGAGCTTATAGAAGCTCAACAGAGGTAGAGGACTGACATTCAGATCAGTTGGAGAAAAAATAGTTTTATATTCTTCTACATGGTCATAGTTTTATTTATCCCAACCACAAAATGAATAAATCCTCATGTATTTATTACCAGGAACACTATTATGACAGACGGTGGTTCTGGTTAGAAAACACAGCACTTTTGCCACGTTTATAGCAGTGTCACTGCAGATTTAAGAGGTTATGTTTTACAAACAGATGGATGCCACATTGTAAAATAACTTCCCTTGGCAACATACTGTATACGTACATGCTAGCCTTGAAAAGAAAATGCAACCAATTACATAAACGCTGTGTCAAGGACTGGGTGACTCCATATTTCACACTGGAAATTGGATTAGGAGCAGATTTTGAAAATATCTGTATTGTAATCACACAAGTTATATGGAGGGAACTAATTCAGAAAAATGTGTGTAAATTGTTATTGTTTTTACAGTTTAGAGTAGTTTATTAAAGGACATTTTAGGCTTATTTCTATCCAGATCATATACCATGGTGCCACTGGTATATAGAGCCACTTTTTGGCTGCAGTTGCCTGAATTCAGCAGACACAAAGTGGACAAAGGGGAAGGGAATAGAGTCATGACTGACATTTGTAGTGTCATTCTAAATGAGTTCATTTGGCAGAGTGGGGGGGCTTTAGAGACACGTGGGTCTGTGTGCTTGGGTCTCTGTAACCCCTGTGTGGCATGGTCATAATGGCCTCTGACTCTCCATGTGACAGAGCGTCTCCGCCTGCTCCATCCTCTGACTTCCCCTGTGTTACAGAGCATCTCCCCCAGCATTGCAGAGTCAGCTCATTAGCACCCAGCCCTCATAGCACCTTACCGTGCTGTCATTGGGTGAAAGGGGAAAAAAAATCCATAGCTCTCCTACCAGTGCCAGCAAATGAGTCGGGCTCAGACCTGCAGAGGAGGTGGGTCTGAGCAGTGAGAGAGATGAAGCAGAGCGTCATATCACAAGCAACAGAGCTGCAAATGCCCTAACGAAGGCATCCATAAGACACAATAAGCAAATGAGAGTGAATAAATAATAGATAGTACTGTGCAATTTCACGCATGTTGAAGAGGAAGGGAAGCATAGGAGAAAAGGCTTGATATCAGAATCTAATTAATTTCAGGGGCAGACAGAGCTTTAGTGAGAGGAAGGGGTTCCTGTGGGAGCCATGGCCCCGTTTCGTGTTTCTTGCTGCCACGTCTAAGCATCTCCAGATCTCAGGACTGTCTTGAACTTGACATACAAAAAAAGTATGAGCTGTTGATGACGCAAAGCAACCAGTGCTCAAAAGAAATGTGTGTGAAGTGATGCGGAGTTGTCAAGTGTCATTATCATGTGTAACCAACGTTTTCCCTTTTGATGTACATATAAATAAGTTGCTGTGCTTAAAAATGTCCCTGTTTACTGAATGTGGAATCAGCTGCATTATTAAGTGTTCGACTTAACTTTTTACTCAAATAACTTTGACGAAAGACTGTTTCTACGTCACTCTCAGATGCAGACGTCTTTCGGTTTCGGTTTCGGTTCATGTAATGTATGAACCGAGCCTTTTATCAACAGCGCCCCGAGAGTCTTGTCTCGTCAAGCTGAGCTCACAAATGGCAGACAGCTCATGCTGAGTTCACAACAGTCCACACGCACCTCCAATTGTCTCGACCAATGTAGTGAACAAACTAGAGCTGATGGTTATCTGCTGACTTCTGGACCTTTGAAGCTTTGCCTCCAGTGACTAAAAACCCTCTGTGTTGTGGAGTTTTAGATGTGTCAGCACTGTTGTTTGTTCTGAAGGCTGTCACAGTTATTTAGTGTACATTGAAATTTCCTTTGTCATCAATAGCCCCATGTGGGTGACTCAGACCTTTGTCAGCAATAGCGCTCAACTATTTATTATTGGACAGCCTGAGCATAGATTTTATAAAAGGAGCAAATAAATCTATTTTGAGACAAGCTTCTTTGCTTGATCAAAATGACGTTGAGCTGCATAAGGTCTCGCGGAGGTTTGAAATGATGATTTTCCAGACTTCACTTCTCATGAAGCTGATGTTATTTAGCCTTAGCGTGCACTGACTTTTTTATTCCGGGGCAGAGTGACAAAGCCCTCTGCTGTGAATCATCATGCAGATCGCTCCCCCTCATTTGCAGTATACCCTTTAGAAGTGATATAACAGAGGCACTAAAAGAGAATGTACATACAGTCATTCAGTTTCTTTCTAGTATGACTATATGGTAATTCTTAGGCTGTAATAAAGGCAGAGTCTTGTGGGAGAACAAATTCTTTTAAGTGAATTTAAAACATTCTGCTATTAATTGAATTAGTGACCGCCAGGAAAACAATGTGTGGCTTCATTTAACCCCAAGGCTTGGCTTTGTACTACCGCAGCATGCTGTGTGCTGTTTGGTGGCAAGACTGTTGTTGCTTTGAAGTGACATCAGAAATTGTGAAATGTGTAATTACCAGTGCTGGGTCCATAATAGCTGTGGAAGCCAGGAGTCAGGTATGTTCAGAGAAGACAGGAGGAGTTCAAAGCAAAGGCTACCAGTTTGAAGAAAGCAGAGCAGACAGCATTAATGTTCCTGATGGTCACGGCCAGCCAACTTAATGACACCTCCATCCTTTCTCTCCTGTTTACCCTTTCTCTTATTCTCTCTCCACCTGAGGCAAAAAACAAGCATCAAGCCCCCCTCCGCCTTCCCCCTGCTACACTATTTATTAGATTACTCGCCTTGATTCCTGTTAAAGGCAAATTTTGCAATGCTTGGCTTTTGAATCTCATCTCCCTATTCGTCATTTCTCATTCTGTCATTAAGCTAATGGTCTGTGTCCCCTCTGCCAGCCTTTTTACATGTGCCTACCCTTCTTTTATTGAATCCTCCAGGTCCTTAAACCCTGGCAGTAGCAGATGCTTCTTTGGCTGCATCATTCAGCAACCTTCTCCCACTGCTGTAGCTACTGAATAGGAAACTGCCTCACGCCAAGTGTATGGAAAGGAAGACAGGATAAAACAAGAGTCACTGTGATTGCATTTGTCATTTCCAGAGGCGAGACAGTAGAGAGGGAGAAAGAGAGGAAAGCAGACTGACTGTGATGTGCGAGGTCTCCCATTGACAGCCTTTTTTTCCCCCTTTTTTCTGAAACAGGCAGAATTCCGAATACACCGGTTACATGACCGATGAAAACTGTGACTCTTGTGCTCATATTCCTGCTCTTAGGGGATTTTCAGACTTTTTCACTGGTGAACAACGGTGTGCAGAGGAAACACAGGCCGTACTCAAGGAAAAGCACTGCTACTTTCTAATTCTAGAAGCAGAAGTACTCATAAACATAAATTACTTAAATAGTAACTTCATAATGCGGCATTTATTACAACCTCATATACTGATCACATGTTGATTGTTTGTTCAAGTATTTATTTTGTTCATTTTTTTTACTTGATTATTTATTTATTTCTCAGTGTTATTACGTATTTTGTTCCCTTCTACTCATTTTCTTACATATTTAGTTTTGTTCAGTGTTTGCTGCTTATTTTGTTTATTGTTGCACATTTTGTTGCTTTTTTGAGTGTTTTTTTATTTCAATTTCTTCATTATTTTAATAATTTACTTGATTACAGTATTTTCTTCATTTTTGCTTATTTTGGTCATTTGTGCTTATTATGTCCCCAATTATATGAATTACTTGACTATTTTTTAAAAATAATTTCATTAATTTGGCTTATTTTTTGTTTCTTTTTTGTAATTATTTCATACACTTTTGCTTATTTGGTTGCTTAATGTATTAATTTTGATATTTAATGTGACAGTTCAGGTCAATTTTATTTTATATTTTGTGGATTTTTTCTTCAATTTACTTGATTTCTGTTTTTTTGGACATATTTTGGACATTTGTGCTTATTATGAACCCTCATTTTATAATTTGCATGACTATTTTGTTAATTTTGCTAATTTTTTTGTTCATGTTTTTCATATTTGTGATTTTTTTGTGTAATTTTGCTGGTTTTGCTGCTTAGTTTATTTATTAAGATATTTTTCATGACTATTTAGGTCAGTTTTAAAACCTAACTGGTTATAAATGTTTACAATTTCAACCTGTTTTACTCCTACTCATTGAGCTGTGGCCAATTGTAACAGAAAAGACATACATTTATTTTCATCCCAAATGTAACTAAGAGTGAAACATATTCAGAAATATAGCTACTCTCAGAAGTACATTCATTTGCAAATGTACTTGATCTATTTCTGGAACTCAGCCTCCCTGCTTCATTCCTTTAATACAGTCCCGAAAAAGTCACATTTTGGAACTATCTTAGAAATGAACTTCTCTAACAGTTCACGCAGCTCAATCCTGCCACAAGACAGATTCCCACTCAAATCCCACATAAGCACATTTAGAAAAGAAAAAATAACCCCCACTGGAACCATGTTATAACATTTTTAACCAAATATTGTGTTTATCAGATATTTCCTTTGCATAAAAAGATGTTGCGATTATCTTCAATCTTTTCACAACAATGTGCTATTTAGTGCATCTTGTGACATGATTGCATAAAGCATCATTTAAGTTTATCATAAAAAAATTCTTGTTGTTCCATGATAAGTTTGTGTCTGGTAACTACAAGACAATATCTCTTTATACCAAAAGAAATCTGATATTAAGTGAGAAACATCCTCTCTTTTTTCCATTCTTGGGATTCTTTGTCTGGTCTTGCATTAACAACTGTACATCAACCTCATCCTGTTATTATGCTCATTCCCTCTGTTCTTTGGAGTGTTCATCTGTACCAGAGAGGATCTTTGTCTCTAATTCAGCTCATGCCAAAAGACTGAGGCACATTTTCTGAATATATTGTTCACATGTCCAAATAAGCAGAATAATACCATCATATCCTGTTTGTCTCATTTGGAAAATGTTCCATTAAAAAAAAAAAAAAAACACCAAATTATCAATATCCAACTGCAATATGCTGTTGACTTGATATGAATTAGAATATTTCCATATTTGGAATAATACAGGAAAACTATTGATCATTTGGTCAGAATTGAGACTGTAACTATACCTTGTGATGGTTGATTTATTTTGTCACAGCGTCTCAACTCAAAATAAATCTGACAGCGAGAAAATGAGGTGTCAAATGTTGCATCAATTACAAAATTAAGGCAGAAAGACAGTTTGGCTTTGTTTCCCCCAGTGTTCTGACTAAAAATGAACAAACTAATGCACGGAATAATAAAAAAAAAACCAACATGAACAAAATAATGAATAAAACCTACAAAAATAAACAAAATAAATAAATTAACAAATTTTGGAGCAAAATGAAGAAAAATGCTGCAATGAACTGGTGACTCATCTAGGATTTCATCCTAAATCAGCTGGGATAGGCTCTGGCATCCTTCCAGACTCTTGCGAGGATTAAGGGGTAGAAAATGAATGAAGAAAAATGAACAAATGAATCAAGAAAATGAAGGACAATAAAAAAAACTAATCAATAAAGTGACAAAACTGATCAAAATCAGAAGGAAAATAAGACAAAATAATAAAGAAAATGAACCAAAATAAACAAAATAATTCAGAAAATGAACAACATTATAAGTAAATTTAACAGAATTAGAAGCAAAATGAACAAAGCAGTCAAGCTAATGAGCAAAATAGCAAGTAGAATGAAGAAAAATGAACAAACTAATCTGGAAAATGGAGAACAGTAAACAAAAATAATCTAAAAAAAATGAACCTAACTGAAAAAAAAATGAAACTAAATGAATCAAATGTGAAAAAATAAAGACAAAGCTGCACTGAAAGTGATTATTCTCTGTTGACAGTGTGCACTGTGCCTTTGGGTAGCACTAAGGTGGATGGGAGAAGCAGTGAACTTTACTGAACCACACACTGCAGTGTCATAGCATGCAGCCAAATACATTTTTGGAATACTGAGATTATTTGTATGCTGATTTGTAAGTGGATATTGCATAATCCAGGATGCATGATAAGAATATGGGGGATGTTCTTATTGAAAACACAGTGTTGTGGTGTATACAGCACCACATATTATTGCACAGACAAGAAGGAAATTCTAGTAGACGGATCCTTTTAAACAAATCCAGAATCGTGCACCTTCATTTTGGCTATACAGTATACACTTAGATGCCTATTTTTCACTGACCTTAAAGGAGACATATTGTGAAAAATAGGGTTTAATGTATTTTCCAGTTGTTCAAATAGGTCTAGGGCAAATTTTCAATTTTCAAATTTTTTTTGTTCCTGTTTTAGCAGCTTCTTGATTGTTTTGCTCATTGTCTTTAATTTTCTTCTTATTTTGTTTAATTGTGATCATTTTTTTTCTTTCTTGTATCCAATTAGTTTCATTTTCTTGATTATTTTAATTTTTTTTTTCTTTTTTGTCTCGGTCTTCGCAACTTCCCGATTATTTTGCTAATTTTCTTCATGTTCTTTATTTTTCTTCTCATTTTTCTTAATTTTGTTCATTATTCTTCTTTTTCTATCAAATATAATTAATTTCCTTGATTAGTTTGTTCATTTTTCATCTGATTTTGTTCACTTTTATTCATTTGCCTCAGTATTTTGTACATTTTGCTTCTTATGTTGCCCCCTTTTCTTGATTACTGTGCTGATTTTCAAAATACTCACTGACTTATTGCATTTTGCCTTGATTGTTGCCTTGTTGTCTTACGTGGCTTTGTAGGGTAGTGTAGTAGACACCATACAGTATGTGAAAGGGTTAAAATACACATTCTAGGGACATGCAAGAAATAAATGACCTTGTTAAAAAGATGTATAATATACCTCCTTTAACACCCATTTAAAGAGTACCGTATTTTCCGCACTATAAGGCGCACCGGATTATAAGGCGCACCATCCAAAAATGTCACATTTTTAATTT
>JAQQAE010010213.1:0-14205 GCA_029823295.1 Pseudamia nigra
AGTGGTTGGGAGTTCAGTATCAGCTCGACTCGGCATGCTCCTTTTGTGTGAGACCACAGACCATGAAAAATTTTCAGGAGTGGGATGGACCATCAGAACCTACAGACCCACAGAGCTCACATTAGCACACATCAGCGAGGGGAAAACACTGCGCTGATTACCTCGGAGCAGGAACCCACTTTCCAAAAA
Organism: Pseudamia nigra; assembly: GCA_029823295.1. Classification (NCBI taxonomy): domain Eukaryota; kingdom Metazoa; phylum Chordata; class Actinopteri; order Kurtiformes; family Apogonidae; genus Pseudamia; species Pseudamia nigra. The sequence goes on from JAQQAE010010213.1 coordinate 190, forward strand.
CTCAGCAGAAAATTAGTGCAGAGTGGCTTCATGTTGAGGCTATTGCACCCACACCTGTATCCCCCCTTTCCCTTTTTTATCCAGCAGTCTGAAAAGTGCAGCCCTTGAACACCTCATATGCAATGCTTTCAAAAACAGAAACCAAGAAGCTCTGTCAGTGGTCATGAAGCTGTGACTGACTTTTACAGGATTCAAACCAGGCAACTAAATGAATAAAGAAATCCTCAGCGAGCTTGGAAACAAATACAGACCTTTCTTGAATCCTGCATTCAAATTCAGAACGCAAAATAATCAAAATGTTGGCAATTATTTCAAAATAATGAAAATAATGTACAAAATAACACGCATAACAAACAAAATAATGCAAAGTATGAGTGACAATGAACAAATTAATCCACAGAATGAACCAAAATAACCAAAATAATGAACAAAATGAACACAACCAAAGAAAATAACCAAGAACATAAGGAAAGTGAACCAGAAAAAAAACAAAATAATTTTATTTATTTATTTATTCAAACCAAAATTTAAAACAAAGGAAAATACAAATCATGGACAAAAATCAGTCTCTTTAAAGTTCGAAAAGGGCTTAGGAAGAAATGAGAAACTTATCTAGTCCCATCCCTTTTACCAATCCACAAAATAATCCACAAAATGAACAAAAATAATGCAGAAAAAGCAGATATATGAACAAAACAAACACCAAAATGAACCAAACACAGCAAAATAATCCAGTAAAGTAATAAGAATGATTTAAAAAAATCCAGAAGGTGAACAAAATAAATGACATGACAAACAAATTACAAAGAATATGATCCATAAAATTAAAAACTAACAAAATAACCGATGAAAAAAAAGATCCACAAAATGAACAAAGTAATCCACAAAATGAACATACGTATATGAAGAAAATAAACAACAAAATGGACCAAACATTATCCACAATACAAGAAATAAGTCAGAAAATGAGTAAATGAACAAAAATAAGCAAAATAAATGACAAAACCAACAAAACATGAATTAAACAGTCCATAAAATGAACAAAATCAAACAGAATAACCATGAAAATAAACAGAATAATCCACAAAATGAACACATATGAACAAAATAAACCATAATGAACAAAATAATCCAGAAAGTGAACAAAAATGAACATGATCCTGCACTGACGACCTTCTCGCACAGACTACAATGCCCCGCCAACGGACATTTCAAGTAAAAATCCCCTACTTGGCGAACACTACTTGCCTTGATGGGTCGCTGACAGACTGACCTTAGCAGAATTTTTCTCCCTGCCCAAAATTGGACCAGCAATTTCTTTTTTACATTGAAATGGTCTCGGTATGTCTGAGTTCAACTATGTAAATGTGGACCACCCATGCAAAAATATATGTCATGATGGAGCTCGCTGTGGTTGCCTTTGTGGTAAGAGTGCAACTCAGATGAGGAAAGGGACTCACCTCAACCAGCAGAGGGCGGCCAAAGCTCTGGAGACAATCCTGGAACATTACTGTGCCAGCACGACCTCCCTCTTGTTTCTCCCAGTGTCAAAAATAACATCTCCTATTACATCCCGGGCTATAGAGGAAATTTAAGAAAGATGGTATGAAAACCTCCTGCCAACCCGAGCTGAGAGAAAATGTAACTATAGAATCTGCAAGAAAAAATTGTTCTCATTTAGAGGCTGGGTAAGTGAGAAATGTAATATCTGCACAAGCAGGTCTGTTCCATTCTTCTAATGGTTTTATGGTTTTGTAAGGTTATGAAGGAATAAAAAGCTTAAAGAATGCAAAAATACAGTGCTGTGTGTTCTTTTAAAAATTTTGAATGTTTCATTGCGTTTCATGTAGTGATGTGTAGCAGTAGTGGTTGCAACGGTTGCCACACTATTTCATAAAATTTGTTTTTATTTTCTTGAATGCTGATCATTTTCGTGATGATTATTTTGTTCATTCTCTCTTTTATTTTGTGTATTGTTTCATTTTATTGACTGTTTTGGTCATTTTTTTGTTCTCTTTCTTGATTATTTTGGTTATTTTATTGTTTGTTTTGTCACTTGTTTTGTTTGGTTTGATAGATTTTCAGTTCAGTTCAAATCAGTTGTATTTGGATAGCACCAATCTTGTTAGCTGGGAGCCACTGGTTTGGTTTCCTTATATTTGTATACATTCCTTATATTTTGTTAACTATTGTGGGCATTTTTGTTTATTTTGTTGATCATTTTATGTTTTTTTGTTGCTCTGTTGTTTAATTCTAAACATTTTCATTATTATTTTGTTCAGATATCTTCATTTTGTTGATTTTTCTAAATTTTTGGCTCATCTTTTTGTTTATTTTTGTTAATTTGTACTTGCTTTCTGAATAATGCAATTCATTTTGTTGCTTATTTTATTTATTGCATTGAATATTTTGTTTATTATTTCCATTCTGTTGACTAGTTTGGCTATTTTTGCTCATTTTGTATATTGTTTTGTTCATTTTTATTTGTTTTGTCTTTAATGTTGTCCATTTTGTATCATTTGCTTCATTTTGTTTTTCCCTTATTTTTTGTAATTCTTTGGTACTATTATTAATATTTTTTTACCATTTTGGCCATTTTTGTTCATTTTGTGTATAATTGTGTTCATTTTCTTTTTATTTGTAAGTTATTTGGCTCAGTTTTGATATATTTTTTATTATCTTTGTTCAATTTCAGTTCATTTTGATGCTCATTTTCTTCATTTTTTATATTTTTTCACTTATTTTCTGAATAAAAAAAAAATCACTATTTTGTTCATTTTGTGGATCATTTGGTTCATTTAGATTTTTTTTCTCACTAATTAGGTTTCATTTTGATCATTTTCTTTATTATTTAGTTTGTTTCACAAATCTTTGTTCCTTTTAAGGGTGATTCTGTTCATTTTTAATCATTTTCTAGACTATTCAGTTAATTTTTACTGCATTTCTGTTTTATTTTATTCATCTTTGTTCATTGTCTGGTTTGTTTCATTTATTTTATCGGTGTTTTGTTCATTTTTCTTGGATATTATTTCATTTTGGTTAACTTTTTGATTCTTTTGCAGTTTGAATTTGAATGCAGTGATAACAAATGTCTCTATTTTGTTTCAAAATATACTCATATTATATATATCCCTTTACAAGTTTAAATTAAAAATACCTTTGCCTGGTTTAAATTCTATAAAAGCTGATTACAACTTCATGACCATTGACATTGTGGATCACAAGGCACAGAACCAGTGTTTTAGAGGAACCATATATGAGAGGTCACCTGGCTACGCAATGCAACAGCATCCCTATATATTTTGAACGTCAAGGACTGGCCATATGTAATCATACCTTTACTCTCCTGCCTTGTCCACATATCATAAAAAACCCCACCACTAAGCCACTGTCAGCGCCACTCCCCCACCCACTCCGGGACCTCTCTCCTGTTCCCATGGCAAGGGCCGTCACTGGCCAATCTGAGGCGGCCGCCAGGACCTTGGTGGTCTGGAGTGTCTCCGAGGTGGCACAGCCGCAGGCCTACAGAGAGTAAACAGGACACTGGGGGATGGAGGAATGGAGGAAAGGATAGAAAGATGAGATTTTGAAGTCAGCAGCCTCTCCGCCCTGCCGAGGGTTGAGGAAAGCCTGTAAGGCCTGCAGATTCCAAGCTCACACAAACACTGGACCGCCCTGAGACTGAGCTTAGTGGATAAGGCTTTGGCCAGACAGAGGGGGTAATGAAATAACTGCTGAATTAATTTTCCTGAGAGCAGAAGCTTGACTTTTTCACCAGAAGTCAAATAATTAGACTTGTTCACACAGCATGGCAATTTATGACTTGGAAGAATTTTAATGTATCAATAAACATTTCATTTCCTCCAGTGCATTTTTTTGTTAACATCAGGCCCACCAGGATTCATTGTACATCATAAACTGCTCCATCATCCACCATTATTTTAAGATTACATTGTGATGCATCATAATCATCAGCTATGTTTTGGTCTTTTTATTTTACGATGAACATGTCCCTAGAATGTGTCTTGTCAATTTTAGCCCAAGATACAACATGGATCTTTACTTCTATCATGTCGAGTTTTCAATCCTCTATCAAATAGCCTGTGAGCTCCTGCTGAACACACCCTTTTCCTGTCTGTGCCATGGATTCCACCATCTAGCCACCCTGACACATTATCTCAGGATGTCAGGATGGATTTGGTGGTTTGGGTGGGTTTGGTAAGTCCTGGAGGACTGGCTGAGGACAGGTGTTGTAAATGTGTTGCATCACAAATATCTAAAGACAAATAGCTTGTTTTAGTTGCAGTTATTTGAAAAGGTGCTGTGTTTTTCCCTAGTTTGAGTAAGATTTGTGATGACCACAAATGACAGTGAAATGTGTATGCAGTATGTAGAAAAATACAAAGTTGCAAATAAAGTTGGAATGAAACTTTAAAAAAATGTTTAGTCTCTTCTCATGAAAGAATTGTGACAATGTGATTTATTCTAGATAAAGGACTTACTCTACCAAAGGTGATTACTGATGTGTGTAAATAAGAATAAAAACAGGAATGTGGTCCAAAAACAAATTATTCCAACAGTGTATTTGTTTGGAAATGCAAACTGTTATGAATGACTTGACATTGTATCTTTCAGATCACATATAAGCAAATGTGGCTACACAAAAACAGGAGGTTTGAACATAAAATGTCTGAAAATCAATCATTTCACTAAGGGTAATTTTTGCTCTGAGACTTTTATAGGTGTAAATGTCCATGTTTACTTTTTACCGATCAATATGAACAATAAAACAGTATTTTAGGAAAAGCCACAAACTGGGGACTTCTATATTTTATTTGAAAAGGTCATGAACAACTTAAAAATACCTGTGTGTAAATTTGACACATTGGCAATTTCTGTATTACTTGGAACTTTTTTTAAAAAACTATTTTGTTCATATTTCTTTTCTCTTTAGATTACTTGGTTCAGTTTGATCTTTTTTTTTTAAATAATTTTTAATAATTTTTCTTTTGTGGTCTGCATTTGAACGCAGTGATAAAAATATCTGTGGGTAAACTTGACCCATTGGTTATTGTCGGTTTAACACTGCACAACATTTTTCATTTTAAACAGGTGAAGTATCAAGTAATTGTCAAAGAAAAAAACCCATCAATATAAGTGCAAAATGAGGTTTAAAAAGGATTCATAAGGAAGCGTGGAATTCACCAGTGCCCAAGTCTAAAGGGACCGTGAAACGAGTAGCCAATATCCACATGTTATACACACCACCTGTTTCCAATAATATTACCCTCGTGGGTGATGACAGGTTGAAAAGTGATTTACCTGAACGAGCTTTTATTACAAATCTTTCTTGCACCGTTCCCTGTGCTACTTAAGGAATCAGACTTGCTTCATTGTGGGACTGAAACTTGGTACTAAAGACCATAGATGGCTTCCAACTGCTTTGGACTCTTGTGATAAAGATAGATGAGGTGAAATCATACAGAGGATTTGCAGCTGGCACCGTCACAGAGGGGTGGCAGGTAGAATGATTCACTGTGTCTGTGGAGAAGTTTAACTTTTGACAAACATAAAGGTGTAAAGAAAATAAAACAGCACAACAGTGAGATTAAAAAGGAAAAAAAACTCCTGTTGGCATTACAGCTAACCATGACAGAGGAGTGTGTATACTCAATTGAATTGTCCTTTGAGAAACAATTTTTCCACTGGTGGCTTTTTCATTATTTTCTTTCAGAATCCACATCCAAAGCAGTGTACTTAGTGCATGTTTTGATAGATTCAGAACCAGTCATCTGGGTTTTGTCTCTCTATTTAATGTGCCAAAGGGGAAGGCAGAGATGGCTGCCTGCTCTACCAGGAAATATAGGTATCTAATAGATCTACTCCCCACTCATATTTTGACAGCAATGGCAGGTCTGGTGAACTAATGGCATACTTCTCTTTCTGCCAGGGGGGAGAAATACACAACCACAGGGGAAGCCACAATCCTAATAGGCAGCTGGAAAAAGAAAGGCAGACATAAACTACAGTGCTGGTCTCTCTCAGAAGAAGAGACTCTCCACCTAACAAATAACACACACTGAATTAGGGCAGACTTTTATATGATTCATTTTATGTGAGAGGTTAAAATGGGGCAAAATATCCACAGATAATCTGAATTCGATCATATTTCACCAGGACATGTGCTTCCCCTTTCCTGGATTACTGAGGCATGTAATAAAACACACACTGTTTGACTTGCTTCCTCTGAACCCTAGAGCCCCAGAAATGGTGTTTAAGGTGATGTGAATGGTTACGAATTGAATATTTAGGAAAGAGAGAGAAAAGCCTAAGTGGGCTGGTAAAAGGTCTGAAAAACTAGAAGGTTACAGGGAGGATCTTTTCTTGTGGCTAGATATAGCGGCATTACATTTTTAATACAATAGAGACCTGATCTGTTGTAAATACTTATTTTTCTAAGCCTGGATTCTACTGAATTTCTCCATATTCTCAAAAAATAAAAGTTGATTGAATGAAACTGAAGCTGAAGTGAAGGAACTTCATTTATCATATTTGTTGCTTTATAATAGTGTATTTCAGCATCTCATAGGATTTCCACCTACGAATGAAATCCTTTCTTTGTTTGCGTTATGAGAAAAAGCCTCCAGAGGCATCTTTAATAAACAAGCAAGTATGATTAAAAACAGGATTCAGGCAATTAATTAGATTAAACAAAGCCAGAGTGATGAGAAAGTTACAGGGGTAAAAGCCAGGTGACCTAACATAAATCCAAGTTCATATTCACATTATAACAAATATTAGTAGTATATTTTGATAATTATAACATTTAAGCTGCTATATAGGCATGTACTGTACAAATTTGATTTATTGAGCATATTCTTATAATTTGTGTTCTTTGTAGCATTGTGGCAGGCAAAAAGAAAGAAAAAACTGCATCTCATAAGAGAAAGACCAGAATTCAAAGCTAAATAGTTGATTTGGGAGCTCATGAATTACTTTTCTAGTGTGTGTGTGGCCTGCATGTCAGCCTCTTGTGTGCTGCAGCACGGAGCATGAAATGGCTCTAAATTGGCTGTGTTTGCCCTCAGAGGAGCGTTCTTTTGAGATCATATCCTAATCCCTCAGAGAGGCAGTCCACAGGGTCGCTGCTTATTCAATTAGTATGAGACTGAAGCTCTAAACATTGTAGGGCAAGAGGGAGTGTGAGAAACAAAGTGTAGAGACTGAGGGTGGTGGTCTGTGTGTGTGTGTGTGTCAAAGGTGATGGTGTGGGCCAGATGCTGGAGCTGCATCCATTTATATGGAACCTTTAATCATGGATCGCTTGCGTTCATGGGGAAAACCTTAAAGGGAGACTGAAAATATTTAGTGATACTGGGGTAAGCATACAGGTTTTCAGCCAGATGGTGGCGCCTACATGACATCTCATAAGCGGGTGTTAATAACTTTGGGCGACTGAAAAAACGGGCATTAGAGGTCCTGAAGGGTCAGTGTCCAAACCACATTCCCTGACGTAGTGGCTGAGTTACCTGAATCCCAATCATCAGTGTCATGTTCTTACTTTTTTCTAAAGCATTTACAAATAAAAGTTTCACTGTTAGACTCACAACAAAGTATAGAATGTGTGACAAAATACCAGAAAGACTAAAAAGGCTGACTTTTATTTGCCAGCAGAACATACAGGTTCATACGCCAAAGACAAAATGACACAAGTGCTGATAATTGATGCATCTGATACCGTGATGACTGGAGATAAAACGGACACGTAAAGGTCCCATACTGTGAAAATATGCCTTTTTTGAATTTTGAACTATACACAAACTCTCCACACAACCACACAATAAGACAGACAACAGGAACAACGAGCTGTTTTGGGATTTGTGACATCACAAATCATAACCAATCATAGTCAAGCTTCAGTGCATTAGTTATACCTCATGAGCCAATTTAATCAGGATTTAGAAATTTAAAAGCATCACGAGATGGAGGCAGATGATTCGCTGTGGCGAACCCTGACGGGAACAGCCGAAAGGAAAAGAAGAAGACAAGCTGCAACCAGTCACAGTCAAGCTAAAATTAGCTCAATGCCAAACAAACTACATACCCTGACAATTACTTAAAAAAAATCATCTATGAAAAGTACATCATTATGCAGTATGGGAATGACCTGTGAATAAAGTATTTTATGATGAAAAATGGGTGGGTACAACAGTTCAGAGCAACAAAGAGGCTTTAAAATTTAAAGGGAAAAAAACGACACATTTTAGAAACCCCTTATAGTAGTCTTTAATAGACACATATATGTAAGTGATAGATATATTTTGTACTGAGATATGGGACCTTTAATAATGATCTACATCTACTGATAACACACGCATGTCACATGGCCAGACTATAGTATGAGTCTAGTACATGCGTTGTAAGGGGAGACTGGACATGATACCACTAACTCTGAATCTAAGTTGGCCAGTAAAGTCTTTGTGTCACGAATGAAATATTCTATTTACTTTGGACTTACTTGTTATGTGCAATCGTTAAAAAAAGCTCCTTATCTGGATTTTTATTTTCTCAGTGCTCCTCCCTTGTCTTCTGGGAGAAAGAAGAACATTTCTGTGTTACAGTGAGTTGATAGACAGTGACACTTAGACTAAACAAGGTAGAGGTGATGACAGGTGCTGTGGAAGCCAAGCATGGAAAGCCAACACTGCCAACACTGCTTGTCACTCCAGAGCTTCACTGGCTGTGACATTAAATGCCACGTGTGCAGCTAGATTCATGTCAGTCACTTCCTTGACCATGGAGAGTACAAAATTGTATTCTGCCTTTGTTCAGAATTATGAAGTTACATTTTAAATGCCTCTTATGCTATATGGTTTTCTGTCCGGGGCCCATGGCAGCTCATAACACCTAATGAAATCTTTTCTCACTTCTTATTGCTGTTATTTTAAAAATCATTCTCATTTTCTTGTCTCAGCTTATCTTGAAGCGAATTGTACTTTTGACTGAAGTATAAAATGTGGATACTAAGAATGCCAGCAACAACTTTCTCGTATTGTGTTTAAATAACTTTCCCAACAATATCTGCACTTGATGTACGCACAGCAGTGATCTAAAATTCCAACATCTTCTCTAACCTCACATAAAGTCCTTCTCTTGCATGAACTTATCCAGAATATGAACTTACAGTACAAATCCATGGTGTATTTATTATGGTGCTGCTATAGGTGTACTCCTTGAATGAACATTTAAAAAAATATTTTCTGAATGATAGTGAGCCACAATATCTCTTCTTTGTTAATTATAGCATGACAACTCCACAGATGCTGCATGTTGAGGTGTTTCATTCTCACTTTTTTAAATGGAAAAGTACACTTTGGCTCAAATACATTGTATATAATAAAATAGCAGTTATATTTTATTTACAGATTACATAATTGTAGTGTCATTAAGTCATGTTTTCCCAACCATTTCTATTTTAATCATTTTACTGAAAAGCAAGCATGGAATAACTCAAAACCTTAGGTCACACTAACCTGACTTGAGGCTGTGGCTCAGTACTTACTTTGGCAAATCACTGCAATGTTAGGAGCATTTTTTTACTCAGTTGAATAAAAGACGAAACCAAATTCAGATGAGGTACAAATGAGTATGGTACAATAGAGCCAACTGAGAGTTTCTCCGTGCTGCGGTGGGGGTCGACCCGCAGCCAACCAGTCTGTCAGCAGCCAGCCTCTGTCAGTGCAGGCAGTCCAGAGTGCATAGCTTACCGGAAACCAGGGCAGTTTGATTGAGTTCCTGTTATTGACTGCTTTTTTTGTGGAGAGCAGGTTTCTGCCAGGTTAATTTTTTCCTCTGCCAACTGTCAGAAGACAGACTGTAGAGAACCACACGCCCAAGCACTCAAAGACCCACCACTGCTTTCAACTCCAAATAGTCATTTGTCATCCAATGGCAAGCGTGCAATACTTGATAAGCAATTAAATATATGAATGTTCCCCTTTCCTTTTGTGTAAAAGAATATTTGTCTGCATGCTATGTCCAACTGTGGCTTCTGTGTATTCTGGAGCAGGAAACCCATAGCATCTCTCAGACAGTAAATCACCGTGAGGATTGGGATGCTCCCGTTCAGAGAAGGCTAACTATGTGGAGGTTAGGCGGTGAGAGGTAATGCATTGTTTGGCCCTCATCCCAGCCCATAGTGAGGCCGCTGCTGGCTGGAAAGCCTGAAAGATGTGTTTGTTATACAATAAGTTGTAGCACCATTGCCATCTGGGTATAGACCTTCGGTCAGCTATGCAAAGACGTGTGTGTGGCTCCCTGTGCCAGAAATAATAATAATAAAACAAAGAGGCCCATTCATTCCTCGTCCCCCAAGATGAATTTAGTGCAGTAATGATATTAGAGGTTCAGAGAGGATTAGCAAAGTAGCAGACTTTTTTCTTTAATGTCACTGCTGAGGGCATCCAGCATCCTTAAATCCATTTGAAAAGGGGACCCAGTGGATAGAAATTAAACATGTATCATATCTGTAACATCTGGCCAAGCAGGGTGCTTGCACAAAAAATAAGCCTTCCTGTGGTGTGACATTTCTATCAACCGTGAAAATAAAATAAAAGATGTGCATTGTCATCTTAAAAATGAGTTAAATATTTCTAAATGACGAAAAAGGTCAGATGAGGTGAGAGAAATGCTTAAAACAGTGATGAAGAGATACTGTGATAGTTTCCCTCTGCTGATAAAAGCTGAGCTGTTATCCTGCAGGACAAGACAGTTAATCCCCCTTCCACTCTTTTCCTCCACCCATATCCACATCCTCTTCCGGCTACCTTCTGTTGTAAGTCTGGAAGTGAAGCATGATGTGAGGAACACAATACAGTAACTTGGAGTGTGGAGCATTGTTACTGCTGTTGCCTAATTTGATTTTTGTAATTAAATCTTTTTTGGCACTGAGAAAGCACGAACGTTTCTTTATTTTTTATCTTTAGTTTGCTGAACATGTCTTATAAATATAACTATATCAATGGGCAGTGGGTTGGATTTATTATGGACTGTTAAAAACTTCAGAGCAAGTGGGTCTTCTTCTTCAGAGTGGTCTATGTTGCACTGCCAAAAGGATAAATCAAGCACTTGCTCTCGAGGGAGTTAAACACTATACAGTGCACCTTTGAAGTTGTATTTAATGAAGATATCACTTATTTCAGATACATCATACTTGTAACACTCACATTCTCATCATTGTACAGTCTGTATTAGAAAAATCACTATATCCTATACATTAAGGATTTAATACAGAGAAAATGGATATAACACTAACACAACTTTATGTTTTTTGTGGTAAATAAACACTTAAACCTTTAAGTAAACTTCTAGTTATTTAAAGAATACTAAGTTACTGCAAGTTTTTTCCAATAAAAACGAACAGAAAACATGTATTCATCAGTGCATTACTGCATGCCACTCAAGGAGTGTTTACTGATTGTATATCGATTTTGCAACATCAAGCCACCTGTCAGCAAACACAGCAATCCATTAAGAACTACCCAGTGGTGCTGATTGCTTTGCCCCTGACCCCATATGTTTGTTTACTCAGGGCATGGTTGCCCGGGGGGGATGCGAGGTACAGAGGAATAATCTGAATTCCATGGAGTGGAGTTGTGGTGAAGGGTGCAGGTCTCTTTCCACCACTCGCTGTCCCCTCCACCCAAACACACACAAACACCCAGTCAGTGTGATGGGCCAAAGCCAGGCTCCTGACACAGCGCCGGCCCACTCACCGCCTGCCCGGGGAGAGCAGCGATGTGTTGATACAGCTGGGGTAGGCAGAGGTGCCGAGAAGTCAAGTGACTTGACCGAGGTCAAAGCACCTCTCTCAAGCGCACACACACAGGCACGTGCGCGCGCGCACACACACACACACACACACACACACACACACACACACACACACACACCCCCACGCCCCCCCCCACACACACACACAACCACATGCATGCACGCACACACACACACACATACATACACACACCTGCCCCCCCAACACACACACACAGATGAGCAATCACACATAACACACATAATCACATTAAGTCCTTAAAATGAATACAATACCCTATATATCAATTTTTTCAATTAGCATAAACAATACTATAATATAATGACAAGACTCAAATTGTGCATAACTGATAAAAGATTGATTTATAATTTAACCAGTAAGACAAATAGTAAACAAAGAAAAGTATTATTCTTCTGAATGATGTTCAAGCCCAAGCCATCAGTTGGTATGAAGCCCTGTTGTCAATTTTATTTATTGATTTATTGTTTATATGGATTTATTGCTCTTAGAGACATGTCCAAAACTCAACAGAAAGTCCGCCATTTTCATTTGAATATGCAAATTATGCTCTATTTTTGTCATTTTCAGCCCTCACACTTTGAGGAACTCCACCACCTGGAAGTCATCTTCACAGTACAAACATCATCTGAATGGACATTAAAGGTGCAGGATGTGCTCTACATATGCTATACAGTGACAGGGCATATCCTTAGTGGGTGTTCTCTTGCACCACTTATTGCATCCTAAACGATGCCAGACTGAACAACAGCCATGTCTTCACCCCAAGCTGAGAGGAACCCTTTGACTGCAGACAAACATCTGATAGAGATGAAGTTTACATGAGTAGTATTATTAAAGATGGCGCTGCTGGAGTGGCAGCCTGTAGCAGCAGCTCTGTCCTCTAATCTGTTCTCTTTAGTATTTTCTTTTATTTCCTTCCTCGTTTCATGTCTGTCTTCTCTCTTCTTTCAACCCCTATGGAACTGTGCGACTAGGGGTGATACTTTCTGGACTGTCGTGCTATTTCTTGCTTCTTTTTCTGGACTTTTTTGAGTCTGCATCGAGTGACCCCTTCAGCCATGGATCTATTGTTTAGACGAGGGACCAACTGCTAGCTCTGAGCCACACTGGGCTTCTCCACACGGCGAAACCAGAGATTCCAGCGGAAATATGGAGGAGGAGACAGCGGGGATGCAGGGTGGGTGTCAGGTGCCGGGAGAAGAGATGGAGATTCAAGCCATGTTTACTGTCCGTGATCATGGCGAATGTCCGATCCCTCTCCACCAAGATGGACAAGCTCACGAAGTTTCGTCAGGAGTACAGGGAATGTAGCCTCTTGTGCCTCTCGGAATCCTGAATGGTCATATACTGGACTCAGTGGTCTCATTGGACTGATTTACCCTCATCTGTGCAGACCGGACAGTAGTGGAGAGCGGTAAAAGGAAAGGAGGGGGGCTGGCGGTGTTTGTAAAAAACAGATGGTGTAACCCAGACCACATCACTGTTAAGGAACAGCTCTGTAGCAGGGGAATCGGGCTACTTGCGGTTGGCATTCGGCTGTATTACATTCTGCAGGAGTTTTCGCACATTATTGTGTTGACTGTGTACATCCCTCCCTCGGCCGATGCTGCCGCTGCATGTGAGCGAGCACAGGGCACCGTGTCCCAGCTGCAGACACAACACCCAGAGGCCCTCGTCCTTATTTCTGCAGACTTTAATCATGCTCCACTCTCTGCCACACTACCCACGTTTTCACAACATGTGACATGTCCCACAAGAGATAAATAAATAATAAAACACTGAACTTATTCTATGCAAACATCAGGTAGACATACACCCCCCCGCCCCCCACGGCCGCTCTGATTACCACCTCATCCATCTGCTTCCGCACTACACACCAGTGGTAAGAAAACAGACACCTCCTGAGACAAGTGTGAAAGTCTGGTCTGAGGTGGCCTGTGAGCAGCTGAAGGACTACTTCAACACTCCTGACTGGAACACACTCTGCAGTCCACAGACTTAGGGTGTACTCACACTGGCAGTTTGTTCCGCGCCTGGGTGCGTTTCACACCTTTAGCGCGGATACATTTTAGTAATGTGAGTGCATTCGAGCCGCGCTCTGGCCCCGGGCGTCGGCGCGGTTGAAACCGGTGGGCCAGAGCGCGGTACACTTGCGCACGCAC
>JAQQAE010010214.1:0-14204 GCA_029823295.1 Pseudamia nigra
AGAATGTTCAGATCTTGGCCAGGGAAGACCGGTGGTTTGAACGTGGAGTGAAAGAAGCCATTTTTGTGAATAGGGAATGACCCTCTCTGAATAGAGGAGGAGGCATAAGACACTATCTTTCACAAATTTACTGCTCTGTGCTGGATGCTCTACCCAGCCAAACTGCAGCAAAATTCCTGGGCCACTCACACACCCCCTTATGTCCCCATCCACAGAGTGAAACTGTCATTGACCCTTCCCCCAAACTCCTGCATTGTTCAGAGACAGAGACCCTAATGACTCTGTAACGACACTGGCCTAGGTGAAACCAAGGGCATACTCACACTAGGGCCATTTTGGCTTGATCCGCGCCAGTACTGATCAGTAGTTGTAGGATAACCACGGCTCCGGGGGAACTCAAGCATTTTCGTGTACACCTGTTCTTCTGTGTTCTGTCGAGGTGGGTCTGTATACAGGTGTCTGCGTAAATTTACAGCAAATACTAGACCTTGGCATCGAAGCAACTCGTGAAGCCGCAACCATTGTTTTGACATGAGTATAGTGAAGGACGCTGTGATTTTTCGTTGTCGTCACGCACGGTCACGCGTGCGTGACTAACCGTGCTGTTCCCTGGCCCACCTGTTCCATCCGCGCCGAAGCCCGGTGCCAGAGCGTGGCTCGCGAATCACATTACTAAAATGATCTGCACTAAAGGTCTGAAACGTGCCCAGGCGCGGAACAAACTGCCAGTGTGAGTACATCGTGAGGGTGTACTCACACTGCCGCATTTCACACCCTTAGCGTGGATCGTTTGAGTAATGTGAGTAGAAGCGAGCCGCGCTGCGTCCCCGGGCCTCAGCGCGGTTGGAAATGGTGGTCTACAGCACAGTTGGTCACGCACGCGTACGAGCACGGTGACCGTACGTGAATATGACGTAAAATCACCGCATCCTTCACTACACTCATGTCAAAGCAATGGCAGCAGCTGAAAAAATCTCCACCTGTGGGCAGCACGGTTAATTGCAAATCGTCGCCTTGCATTCTAGAGAAACCTAGGTGCGTCACCGGACAGTATTTGAGCGAAATGGCACAGACTTTGCCATAAAATCATTACGATCATCCAGACAATTCCTGTGTTGTGATCCATGATACAAAATCTGTTGAATGTGGTGGCTGCAGCTTCTGATGACGTACACACAATGTACAAACGACGTGAAGACGTCTGTACAAGATTAATCGAGCCTCAGCCTGCAGTAATGTGAGCAGAAACGTGCTGGGGACTGGAGAAGTGTGAAGTGAGCCCTGGCTCGGCTTGAGCCAAAATGGCCCTAGTGTGAGTACGCCCTAACACCTTTTAGGATGAAAGGGTGGAGTCCTGAGCCACAGAGTATAAATTTTGGTTGTCTGCATGAGTTTTTTTTAGAACTGAAGAAGCTTCCTGGATAGGTAGTGAAACGTCTTCAAACCAAATTTCCAGTCCAGTTGACAGACGGAAAACCATACGTCTTGGATGCTATGACCTGGATGACTGAGAATCTCCACAGACATGGCATGGGCACTAATCCAACACCATACTATCACAGAGACTGACTTTTTAACACAACACTGACAACATGCTGGATGATCCCTTTTCATTCACTCTGTTACTTTTTGTTCAACTTGTGGCTCATTTTGTTGATTTAGAGCAGGGGTGTCCAATCATTGCCAAAAAGGGCCTAGACACTGCAAGTTTTCTTGCTAGCCACTCCTTAATGTTTTCACTGAAAAGCCACGTTTTCACTGAAGAGCAACCAGTGGGAAAGTATTCGGTAAAATCACCTGCTGAAGAGACTGGTTGGAAAGAAAATGTGCAGTGTCTTGGCCCTTTGTGGCAATGATTGGACACCCCTGTTCTTGGCACTCACAAATGCACTAAAGGAAAGAAAAACAACTAAACAGTTAAGTTTTTTTTTATTACAGGCGACCAAAATAAAAGACAGATAAGCTAGTTGCTTCATAAAACATCTGTGATAATCTCAAAGTTCATGTAACATCTACTGGACAGCACTGCAAATAACAAAAGCCTCAACTGCAAAGAGTATGCGTAAACTATTTTGAAAAAAAAATGCATGTATTAATGTGCATTGATGTATGTGGATGTATGATGATCTGATTTTCTTTTTCTTCCAAAGGGGGACACAGTTTATGCAACAGTTGTGCCAGAGGTAGATGAGAAGGAACTGGAAAAAATGGTAAACCCCATTGTGCAGGAGTACTTTGAACATGGAGACACAAAAGAGGTTGAGGTAATGAAATAAGAATGATGGATGGAATTGGAATAAGTGCACACAAAAATGCACAGAGACAAACTGATCAGTATTGGTGTATTGCACAAAAATACTAGTAAAGGCTTTTCAGTGTTTTTGAATCCATCACAACTCTACATCTAACCTGACTTTGTTCATCTTTGCTCGTGTCAGCTGTTGCTGAAGGAGCTGAATCTCGGCCCCCATAAATTCGAGTTCTCATCCATGGCTGTGTCGCTGTCGCTGGAAGGCAAAGCGAGCCACAGAGAGCTGACCTCTCGCCTGCTCTCTGACCTGTCAGGAAAGCTGATGTCACAAAGCGACATGGCCCGCGCCTTTGACAAGATGCTCAAAGAGCTGCCAGACCTCATACTGGATACTCCGGAGGCCCCACAGGTAGAGCTGAGAGAACCACTTACAGGACTGAACATGGCACTGTCAGTCCAGATCCACTCCCACAGGCACTGACAACACAAAATGAGGGTCAGAGTAATGTCTCTAAGGGTGTTTTCTCGCTTGTCTTCCAGATGTTGGGTCAGTTTATTGCCAGAGCCATTGCGGACCATGTTCTCCCTATGTCTTTCCTGGACTGTTATAAGGGCAAAGTGGACTGTGAGCATGCCAGGTGAGAAAAGTTTTCTTGATCGGTCAGAAAATAATGGCAAAAGCTGTATGGTGTCTTAAGAAGCAACTTAGCATCCTGTAAATTTAATGAATCCACTTAATTGGATAGTAAGATGAGCAAAAGCTCAGTAGACAAAAGTTAAACATTGTTGTTTTTTAGGAGGAACATTTGTTTTGCTTTACGATGGCGCAGTGTGGGTATTAGAAGTTGAGAATCAAATGCACTTTTAATTAAATACTGCTGATGGACACGGACCTACTGATGTTGCCTAGTAATCAGATTAATTGATCTATTTTGACTTTGGTCTGACTTGGTGATTTTCTGTTATCAGAGTGACTTTGGACCGGGCTGCCGTGCTCCTGTCTATGAAGAGGGAGATGGTCCGTCTAGATAATGTGTGGGGAGTGGGTGGAGGCCTAAGACCTGTCAGACATCTCATTAAAGAGGTGAGTTTAAGATGGGAAGCCTACACATTTCGAAGCAGAGAGCAGTTAAAGAACTGTGTAATTATTTAATAAATCATCCTGTAAGGTCAGAGGGTTTTTATCGACATTCTTTGCTTCTCATTTGGCATTACATAAAGTAAACAGATGGCAGAAATACATGCTGGGAACAGAGCCACAGGCCAGCCCTCTACTATAGTGCCGTGTCAGCAGTTTTCCTCCCATGAGATTTGCAAAGAACGAGGGCACAGGAGGGGCACGAGTGCACACCCTAAACCATGCACGGCATCCAGAAACGCACACTCGGCTCATCTGCGTACACACACATTCAGACTTTGTCCTTCGCAGTCATTGTGGTAGCGTGATCTTGTGATTTTTCTGGATTTTTCATTGTAACGTGGGTGTGTGTCAGAGATTTCAGTGTGCAGAGTAGAAGACATACTCCTATCTTTCACAAAAGAACCATTTCAGCAGCGTCTGGTAGAATTCTGTATGACAAAACTAATGGTAAAGCAATTCCATAACTATTAGCAATACGTTTGTATATATTTCAGATCTCTCTACCCTACTGTTCCCAAGCCTAAAAGTCAAGCAAAAGTATTTTGTTTGAGTTTTCACTGCATTCTATAAGTTTATTATATAAATGAGGTACAGTATACGCTCAAACAAGGAGGCGCTGGATGCCACCATATTGTCAACTCTCTCTGATCCAAAAATCAGAAAAAGAATTTGAGAAGAAGCTGTGGTGTTCTGAACACACCCGGTCAATCAAAGCACCTATGCTTTTCAATTTCCATAAAGATTGGGGTCAGGATCATCGAAACCAACCATTGCCAAAGCTGGTGGGTCGCAGTAGAATTCATTTGGGTCACAAAACAAGTTTACGGATGAGGGGGGAAAAATCAGAGTTTGCTATCTTTGTCTAAATGCAATTATGTAGTATTAAAATATCCATACATTTTCTAGAAAATGGGGCGGAGCCTGTCCCAGTTGACTTGGAGCAAAAGCAGGTTATTTTTTTTATTTAACCTTTTTATTAAACCAAGTATTTTGACCAGGTAAGTCAGTTGAGAACCACTTCTCAAAATCACACATATAAAACTGATTTACATCTTCATCATGGCTCATTTACTGTAGTTGCTCAAGATTATAACGTAGACATAAAGTTGTTTTGTTAAAATGGCCAAAACATTCATTTGGGCACAAGTCACTCCATCTCATTGTTTACACATTTGTGATTTAGGTCACAACTGTTTTATTTCTAAAAATTGCCCCGCCCCCCAAATAAAAAACAAAAAACATTGGGAACTGATCTAAATGGGTGAACTATGTAAAATTTCACTTGGTACAGAGTTTTCAGAGGTGGAACTAAAATGTAGAGACGAAAACTGTAGCAGGTTGTAAACATGTTCTCTGTTCCACAGTGGGACATGTTAACATGGGGGCTCGATGGCGACTGACCGCAGACTGTATATATTATGGACAAAGTGACCATGACATCACCCATTGGTTTCTGAAGGGCCATTAGGAGGCCAATCGACTTTTCACTTCCTGGATGCCAAAAACAGAATGTAACCATATTTGGACGAATGGCAGTGGAGCTTATGAAGCGTTCATGGCAGCGTTAACATTAGCCGCTACCTTACTGATGCAGTAAAACTTCACCACACAGTGTCAAACTACTTACCAGTGTTGTTGGTGTAAACACTTCCAATCCACTGCATCTGTGGGTATCATGTATAACTATAAACATATTGACTAAATGGAAGATGCGAAGCTCTGAATCGGTCCGACTCAGCTATAGCGAGCTGCTGCTACAGCGACGTGTCACTCAAACCCCAGCACGGCAGTAATTTTTTGGATTATTTGCCATAATATCTTAATAGCAAAGCAAAAAGTTAAAGATGGATCATCACGTTACTTATTAGAGGATCCAAATAAAACGTTTGAGACCATGATGACCCATGAAAAAAAATGTAGTCTCTTCATATTTTCAGATAGAATCACATGTATCTTAATGGGGGGGAAAAGGTTTCTTGGAGCCAGTGGCCAAGCAGTAGGATTACAACATAAAGTTGCTTCCGCATTGGTTTTTTTTTTTATTTTTATTTTTAAATTTTTTTTTGCTTCCGTATTGGCCTCACTGAACAGCCCTGGTCGTTGCCTTTTGCGACTGACTCACTTTTGGAGCCAGACCCCAGTGGACACTGACAGTACTGCAGTTTTTGACACATGACTTGCAGCTCAGCCTCTGAGTTTGCTGCTTGGGAAATAGCCAAAAAAATATTTACCAAAATGCAATATTTAAATGTGTGCTTGGTGATTTCCATCACAGTTTTTGTGCATGTTCAAAAGGTACAGCATGTCCCAGTGTGCCTTCAGTCTGACTGCGCTGTGAAAGGCTCATACTGTAGCTGTCGCGCCCTCGGGCCCTCATATCCAGTTTTGATTTTCTCTTCTCATCTTGTTTGCATCCTCAGGGAGAACATGCTGAGCTGCAGGAGGCACAAGGCCTTTTCCTGTTGTAGCTCTTCTTTTCGGATTCCCTCAGCTGTCGTTGTCTTTTAGCACATTCATTGTCCTCTTCTGTCACACTCACTGTGCTCGCCCTCCTGTTATTTTGACGCTCAGACACTTTGCCTCAACTCCGTGCAGGTGTAGTGTTTTGCACTTGTTTGCATCAGTTGTGCTCCACTCAGATTCCAAGAGATGAGCTGTAACTAATTGTTCTAAAAATATCCAAAAGTGCTTGATGTGTTTACAGGTCAGTGAAGAGCATTCTAAGCAAGTAATGCTAACGGAAACAGAATGGAAAGAGTTTGTTTTGCTCATCAGACATGAGCCAGATTTTATTTCCCAAGGAAATCAAGTTATTGCAAGACTTAAACTCTTCATCACTGTTTACTTTTGTCTTTCTGTTCAGCTCTGACCGTTTTCAAACCAGTGAATACAAACAGATGTCTCTTTTCAACTATCAAAAGTATTTCTCTCTTCCACAGTACGTTTTTCATCTACAGTCAAAAAATATCCTGCAGAGATTATTTAGACGAGCATTTGTTTATTGCATATAAATTGAACAGGGTATTTATGTACAAATCCAGACAACAAACATTTTTGATTGATTGACATTTTTGATGTGTGTTTTATTCGGTTCCAGATGAATCTTTTACTCAAGGAGTACCTGATATCAGGAGACGTGTTGGAGGCAGAGCACTGTCTCCGGGATCTGGAGGTCCCTCACTTCCACCATGAGCTGGTCTATGAGGTATGAATCAAACAGATTCACTTCAAAATCGGCCATATATTCTCTACCTGCCCTCAGTCCATGTAGGGTGTATTGCTAAAAATAACAACTTCATTACTTTATTGGCTGCTTCATCAGATCTATACTAAGCCAAAGTGGTGATTTAAGAGGCTGTTAAATATTTTTGATGCAACAAAAACTTTGTTACTCTGTCTCCTGTTGGGAATTGGTTCATAATAGAAGAGCTGTGCAAATGGTGCCACTGTGTGGTGAAAGTTTGTACCTTAAACTAAAATCCATTTTGATTATGACAGCCCTTTTTTATCAGGATGATATCTGACACTCATGCATGTGACTTGCATACAATTCTTGCTTTTCAGGCTATTGTCATGGTGCTGGAGTCGAAAGGAGACAAAGCCAGTCACATGATGATGAAGCTGCTTCAGTCCTTCTGGAAAACCGGCCTCATCACTGTGGATCAGATGAACAGGGTAAGCACGTTTTTTTTTTTAATTTTTTATTGTTTGTGCATAAAAATTTAAAATGCATACATTGATACAAACACAGCTTAGGACTGCAGTGGATACATTTAATTGCCATCTATTACACTTTGGATTCTGTAGTCTGAGGTAATTCTAGTCCCTTACAGTTAATGGCATGTCCGTTCTACAAAACGTCATGTGCCTATATCTATTAGTTTCAACTAGTTAAAATGGTAAGCCTGTACACTAAGTACTTGATGAATTTTTCACTGGATTGGTTTGAAACCCTTTGCAACACATTTTCATTAGTTGTTACTCAAATCTATATAATAAAGATGAAGAATGTTTCATCAGAATGAATCTTTCAATTATCTCCACGATTTCACTTTTGTGTGACTAAATGTTATATTGTAATTATGTAGATTTATTTGGTTGTGCATAAAACATTTTCTGCCATAAATCTTGGAAAATGTTGCTTCAGAGCTGAAAAGTCACATTGACATCTTCACGAATCTTATTTTAATGCCCTTGAGACTTTTTTTTTTTCGTGGAAAAGTGTTCAAATTATTAATTGATTTCAAAAACATGCAAGAAATGCATTACAGCCTGTGGGGAGAAATTTAGTTTGAAGTTTCCTAATTAAACTTAAATTCAGCTCTTTACACAAATACATGCTATAAAGGAGCAGTTTGGCCCAGCAAAGTAAAATTAAAAAGTAAGCCATTAGTTACATTTGTTGTGCTTTCACATCTACTTTGTTTGAGCTGAACCACATTTGTCAAACCTGTTCTGGCCCGTGGTACGCCCAAACAGCCAGTCTTCGCTCTGACTGAAAGAGGAGGCCACCATGTGAAAACACTTGTTGGATTGTTTAGAATTTCACGCCAGTTACAGGATTTTGCACAAGGTTGTCGTCACCAGAATCTGAATGAAAGACAAAATATCAACATGCTGACATCAGGTGAATGGTTGTTTTATAAAGAGAGGCACGGCACATGTAAGCGACGATGACCAGATAACTGAGAACGCTCTGACGTGCAGCTGCAGTGCCAGGCAGTACGGCTAAAGAAGTGTATTGCAATGCAGTATTTTTAAGACAACTTCATGGAATATAACTGTATTCATTAGTGCCTCGTCCAAAAATCAATGATTCTAATGACTGATTAAGAGACTGAGGTCTGTGAAGTCATCTTTTTTTTTTTTCCCTACATCACCTGAACCCAGCGTGATGGCTCTGTGTGTCAGATAATTAGTGGATTAATCTTCTGTCAGCAAGATGGTGTAAGACCACTAAAGACACAAATAAGGGGATTATAAATCTCTGACGTGTTGAAAAGGAAATGAGCAAGTTATTTTCTTCCCCACTTATCAAGACTACTTGTACCTACTTCAGACCAGACCAGTGATGCGCTCTGCTCAGCTTTTCATTTGTCATTGATTTCATTGTGAAAACTCACTGGGGATGAATGTGCCTCTATTGAGCTGAAGGCTTGATGTCAGAAACACTCCTAGTTCTATAGACAGCAGAGCTTTGTGAACATTTATTAACTGTTCACGAGTTAATCGAGTCGCTGCGAAGCTGACTCTGTGTGGCTGCATCATCGTATAATGCTGGACTACATTACATGATTATAACAGGCAAATCCAATTCGCTTTGGTAATGCTGTAAACTGACCTATAACAGGATGAAACACCATGGATGTGGCGTATTAATTGTTTCTTTGACCCACATCTTGCTGAACTATGAGGCCATCATGTCACATCTGACTGTTACTGATTCATAATATCTCTAACACAGTAAATCCTCGGTCATTGAGTTGTAATTATAAGTTTTAGCTGTTGGTGAGTATCTACAGGCAGAGATGGAACTCCCTAACAATACGCTCGCCATAGCATTCTGCTGCTCATTCTTGTGTTACAGTTGTTGTCCTGCTGCGCTGTGGTATGACGCGGCCTATATTGAAACATACTGTATCTTAAATTAATGTGTGTTCTGACATTTTAGCATCCTTTGTCAGAATGGCATAGTGGTAGTGCAGATTGCCTGACCCTAACCCCTAACTGTAACCCTACCCTAATGCTAATCATAGCAGTAACAATATGCAGTATTGCATATTTTAGGTCTTATTTTTAGTGATCACTGCTGATGTCAAAATCTGAAAATAAATGATAGTCAGTGACCGTGAATGAGGTTTAAAATGCATAAATCTGATAATTTGTCCCTTGTTGTGAGGGTTGTGTCAGGAAGGGCATCCGACGTAAAAGACCTATGCCAGATCAAACATGCCAATCGTTGGTATTTCGCTGTGGCGACGCCTGAGGGGAGCGGCCGAAAGGAGAAGAACAAGAGGTCTTATTTTTGTGCCATTTGAATGTATAGAATTTCACACAGTACAGCACATCTGTTCTATGCATGCACGTGAACCCTGATTGGTATACTAAAATGCTCATAATTTCGTACATTCAAAATGGTGTCAAAATAACACCTCGAGATATGCAATAAAATATAATAGTGCTTATCATTAATGCTAGAGTTAAAATAACAGGTTTGGGGCAGTCAATTTGCGATATACTATAATTTCAGATACAGTGGTATATTGATATAAACTACTGTCGCTCTGGTGCATACAGGCAAAACTAACTGAAGCAAATGTAAATGCAGTTCAGACTTACCAGTGCTTTAGAATAGAATATAGATGCTAATGATGACCTTTTACTCCAAAGGTTAATATTCAGTACCGGTATTTGGTGCAGAGCTTTAGGATTTTCATCAATCCTGTGAAGCAACCAAATTTTATATTCACTGGGAGGTCCAAGTAAGTCTATATGGAATGATTCTTGTTAGAATCCAGGAGACATTTGTAAACAATGATCCAACCTACAAGGGCATTAAGTTAGTTTACAGCACATGCAGCTCACAGAACGCTGTTCTCTCTCTCCATTTTTTTCACACAGGGCTTTCAGAGAGTCTATGATGAACTCCCGGAAATCAGCCTCGACGTGCCCCATGCCCACTCCATCATGGAGACGTTTGTGGACCTCTGCTACCAGGAGTCTGTCATCACCAAACAGCTGAGGGATGCCTATCCTTCCAGGTTAGTGAGGCCTGTCATTTTTCATTCTCACCACTGAATCTGTGCAGCCGTTGTAACAAAACCTAACGGCATTTCCATCTGTATTTTCTCCC
Organism: Pseudamia nigra; assembly: GCA_029823295.1. Lineage (NCBI taxonomy): Eukaryota > Metazoa > Chordata > Actinopteri > Kurtiformes > Apogonidae > Pseudamia > Pseudamia nigra. The sequence goes on from JAQQAE010010214.1 coordinate 10,246, forward strand.
GTAGAGGACGTAAGCGCTTTGTCAGTGAAGGAGACGGAGGAGTGATCAAGAACTAACTTGGCAGACAAAGAGCAGGAGGAAGAAGAGGATGGGTGTCTCCAGGTTTTCTCACCTTGGTTTCCACTCCAGCATGAGTCTCTGACACCAGGCATGCTGCAGTCTGGTTTCCTTGTTCCTCTCCTGTTTACGTTGTCATTACACAAACCAGCGTTGGCGTTCGGTGAAAGCAGACTGAAGAGTGGCCCAGGCCTAGAGTTCCCTTCATCTCGTTAATCACTGTTTTTTGACAATTGTTTTGTAAGAAAATTCTTTATTTGGGGGGTTTTACGCAGCCACTCTCAGCTGAGTCTTTGTACCTGTTCGTCAACATTCATTCATGTTAATTTGCTGCAGAGGAAGGACTAGTAGACAGATTGGGTTGTGTGGCAGAAACATTTAGGAGTCTCTTGCTTCGGTTTAGCTGTTTTTCTTTTGTGTATTGTGCTCTGAATAAAAAGGCACTTAACACAGAGCTGTAAAGTCGGTCGCAACGCCGATATTTAGCGCACAACAAAGATCTAAACCTTTTATTTCCTGGGACAAATTTGCAACTTTCAGTGTGATCTACTTTGTATTCTCATGCTAAAGTGGATCTACTGATCCTGCACAGTGTCTTTTTTTTTTTTTTTTTTTTTTCCGTTGCATCTTAACCTCTAAGGACAGCTCTTACCATTTTTTTTTTTTTTTTTTTTTTTTTGAAGCCCTGCAGTCGAAGCAAGAGCTTTTTTGGCACTGTTTGGGTGTTTAATTGGCGTTTACATGATGACAGGAACACCTGGGAGTCTTAATATGCAAACAATAATAAATTAAGTTTGCTGTAAAATTTAACAAGCAGCTTCTTTGCTCCTCATTCAATGTTCTGCAGCCACATTCAGACTGATAGCCTTAAAATGCAAAGCCAAGACCTGCTGGCGGTTGTCATCTGACAGGTGTCTTGAAACTAGTGATCAATTTTGTGTCTAAATTGGCAACCCCAGTTTTTTTTTTTTTTTTTTTCTCTCTCAAGACTGTATGACTGTATGTTAACCGTGTTAAGACTTTTCTGTTGCTCTGTGTAACAGTTGTACATGTTACACATGACCAAAGTTAAAAATATGGACAAGAAATACATTTATCTCATTTAAAGAGGCATCAGAATGATGTTTGTGCATTTTATTTTTATTATTCTGTGTTGGCGCTGTTTGTAAAAGAACATGAAGTGATTAGGAGAGAGTTGTGGAGAACAGTCAAAAATGTGGACACTCATGATTTTAATCTTGGTTTCTATGACTTTCAGAGGAAGTAACGCTAATACTATTTTAAAGTTGCCCTGATGGCGCTTTGCACACCATCCTAATCTGGAATAGTTTTCAAAAGCTACAACAGGAGAAAATCAGCATGTATCTTTTCTGTAATAATCTACCATGCCGAGAACAGCTAAAAAAAATGACGATAATTCACCCTTACTTTTACACATGAAGATTAGTCATCCCATCTGGAAATGTAAGGGCTTTGAACGCGTTTTCAAGTAGAGTCACAAAAAAAAAACACCAAAAGATGATGAACATTGCTCCTCTGTCGCAGACGATGAGATCATTAGAGCCTCCAATTAAGAGCTCACATCACTGGCTGAGTTGAGGCACATCGGAGCCGTAGAGAGGAAACTGCCTGAGTCACACCTTCAAGGTTACAGCACAAACACTTTGCTCAGGACAAGACAATGAACAAGGCTGCTTGGAACAATTCACAGAAAGCTCAAGGAAATGTGTAGTTTGGTCACAAAAAGAGTCCACAAGTGTAGAAGGTGACCAGATGGTATTTGTATGCATGTGGTTCATACTGTGAAGTGTAGAGGAGGTGTGAAGGCATAGGGTAGCGTCGCTGGTAACACTGTTCAAGAATTGCACACATTCTCAGGCGTGTTTACCAACCGTGGCTACAACACAAATCTGTAGTGACGTGATGCTCACCGGGGTCGTAGTTTGCTTTTCAGCAGGACACTGACCCAAAAGCACCTCCAGGTACAGCTGGGTGATAAGTCAGTAGTTGCCATGCTATATATTTTGTACATCATGATATTTAATGAGGGTTGTCTATCATGATGATTTTTTTTCTCTCTATAATGCTGAAGGCTGAGATTTGGCTCATTTGGGCTTTAATAACCTTAATCCAAAATATATCAAATGAAGGAAAAGTGTAAAAATCAATACAAAAATTGTTTTTAATTTGCATCTTTCATGTTTTGATCTTTTTTCATCTTTTGTGTATTTTTCTTTATTTTTTTGAATCTTTCCTAACATTTTGTCTTTTTTGCCTCTTTTGTCATTTACACCCTTTTGCATCCTTTACATCATGTTGATTTCCATCTTTTTTTGCATCTTATGTTTGTCATTTTGCACCTTTTTATATTTTACTTGTGTTTTTTCTGTCTTTTTTTAATCTTTAACACCCCTTATATGTTTTTGCATATTGTACATTTTTATGTTTTTGCATCTTTTATGTTAATTTAGTCTTTTTTTGCATCTTTTTGAATAGCATTTCACTGATTTCAGCTCTTTTGCTTGGTTGCAGGTTCTTTTTGTCTCGTTGCAGTATTTTGCTACTGATTTTTAAGTTCTTAAACTAGAAAATCAACCTCAGACTTAAAGTGCTGGTTTGACATTTGTCATGATCATTATCAGTGCTGACTGGTTATGTATGTTTTTGGCCGCATCACCCAGCTTTACCTCCAGATTTTGTATGTGCAAACAACAGTGAAGATGCATCACATGCCTCCTCAGTCCCTCTGGAACACTACATAGTGAAGAAAAAGCAGCTATGCTCTCAGAATGTGCAAAATGCAAGAAAAAAATGTGAAAATTGTCCAAGAGTACAGCACGTGTTCCCTTTTGCTTTTAATTCATTGCACGTGTCATTGTTTTGTCGTCGCCAGCGTAGAAAGTAAAAGAGACTAAGAAGAGAGTCCCTGATTAGGTTTGTCCAGATGTCTGACTAGTACTGCACATCCATCATATTTGTTGATTGCAGTCATCTGTTGTGACTATAATGTGAGTTTACCCGGTATCACGTGCCCGTACCCTCCCTGTCTCGCATCTCATCTTCCATGTTCACTTCACAGTCCGCACCGGTGTAGAAACGCATCAGCCATGTAAACAGTTTGAGGCCAAAGTTGGATTATTTTCTCAAATGAATCTTGACCCTTTCACAGTATGTTTGGTACATTTATCCAGCTATGTGTCTTCATAGCACAGCTTTATTATGCATACAGTACATAAGTGATTGAGGGAAATTCTATTGAAGATGGCGTCTCATGCATGCAGTTATCCAATGTTTTATTACACGAGTCATATTTGTACTATTGCTTTATTTTGGATTAGAAAACTGTGCTGCAAAACACTGCCCTACTTCAGACTCATTTTATATATTTCAATAAAATGACATTTCCCTCTACAGTGTTGCAGATCTTCTCCTTTCGGCTGCTCCCCTCAGTCGCTTTGTTTTTTTTGTTTTTTTTTAAATATATTTTTATAAATTTACACAATTGGTTTTACAGAACGTGTAAGAATACATGAGATATGAATCAGCAAATGCAGGGTTAAAAAAAGAAGACGACAAAGGATGATGGACCACACTATTTTATGTTCAATTTCTGCTGCTGACAGTTCTTGTTTCTAACAAATACCATATCCTGAATAATTTTCTGTTTCAATTGATAAATGACTGGCTTGTTTTAAGAAATTTAGACAATGAACATTTCAAGTTTATTCTTAATTTGTGTGCATTAGCTTGACTTTTTCTTATGTCTCATTAATTTAGTTTACCGCATCACTATTTACTCATTGTATTATTTTGCCATTTCTGTTTATTTTTGTTCATTTTCTTGATTTATTTTTCTTATGTGATTTTTTTTTTTTTTTTTTTTTTTTTTTTTTTTTTTTTTT
>JAQQAE010010215.1:0-14204 GCA_029823295.1 Pseudamia nigra
TGAGTCCATCTCATGAAAAATGGGATCAAAAACAAAAGTGTTGCGTTTATATTTTTGTTGAGTGTACATATATATACACATATATATATAGTATTTATGAAAATGCCAACTCGTGTCAGGGTTGGTCATAATTTGTCTGAATAGTTTTTATGCAATGCTGGAGTGCATCAGGGAAACAATTTATCCCCACTTTTGTTTGCACAGTGGTATGAGAGACTTTTTTTTTCCAAACAAGTGTTTAATGTGATTTAAAATGATATGCGTTTCTTTATGCAGACGTCACAATCGTACTGGCAGAGACTCCTTCAGAGTTACAAGTGGCACCAAAACTAAAACAAAGTCTTTTAATGTTGTACAAATTGGCATGGATCTGTTAATAACGACCAAACAAAAATTGCAGTTATTTCTCATGAAAAAACACAGATACTCCCAGAATTTTAGTTTGGTTCAGATAAATTAGAGGTTGTTTAAAAATATAATTATCTTGGAACATTATCTAACTACAATTGTCGATTTGGTAAAGCAAAAGCCAAGCAAGTTAAATTGGCCCAGAGAGCACTATTTACTATGGAAAACAGAGTTTCCAGATAACAGTTACCTATTAATATGCAGTGTGAATTATTCAATCAGCTTGTAGTACAATTCTTCTGTACAGAACTGAAACGCTTATTCAGTGTGAATAAGCATACAGCAAATTGTATTATTTATGGAAAATTTGGTCAGAACAGTTTAGAGTTAAAGGTAAAAATGAGAATGATACATTTTTTGTGCATTTAATTAGTGAGAATACTAAGAAAATTTCTGTCATTGTGTTTGTTTTTCTAAAGAAATTGTAAGATAATATTTTCAAATCTAAAAGGGAATGTAAAGTCAAAAACATACTTGATGAATGTGGTTTATCATATTTATGGTTAGAAAATGGAAGAACACATCCTAAGTTCTTAAAGTCAGTGACTGATAGAGTGACATGGAGTTGTAGAAGTGATGTGAAAAATTACACCAAAATCCTTTGTGTGACGGTTATAAATTGTTTAAAACTGATTTTATTTTTGAACAGCAATTGATTATGTGAAGACCTGTTGAAAGAACTACTTTGTCAAAATTTCGATGTGAAATCATAACTTACCAGTGTCAGAGCTTAGGTTTGATCAGGAACATTGTAGTCTTTCTTTGACTAGTGATCGGGGAGACGATTATCATTATATGTCCATTAGTCCTTGTTTTGATGACGACGAAAGAAGTCGACTGGACGTTATTATAGAGTGAATCAAGTGTTTATGAATTCCAAAAGGTAATGTGTTCTCGCAATTGAAATATCCTGTCTAACTTGGCTAAATTCTTAGAGAAAATTCTCAGCAGTTTGGTTGTTAAATGGTTGGACATCAAAAATGTGCCTTATCATGTTTTTGTCACTGGTTGCTGTTTGGTTTTGGCAATTATTTTTCTGTTGCTCATACTCCAGAGAAGAGTCAATAGGAAAATTTAATGGAGTGTCTATGACATGAGATGTCTACATTTGCTGCCTTTTTAGATTTTTCTGATTTAATTCTTAACCAAATTTAAAGGCATAGTTTTGGGGAGTTAATCTGTAGCATCGATATTTTTCACTATAAATGAATCCACATACAATTTTTTGGATATTTTACTCTTTGAATGTGAAAAATGATGATATTCATTAATCTGGAGATTGGACAATAAATCAGCAAATAAAGTAAAGTTTACACAAAATGAACAAAATAACAAAGCAAGTACATACAAATGAAAAAAGAATGAAAAAACTACTTACCAAATAATCGACAAGTCGGACAAAATATTCCAAAAAAATGAACCAAAATTCCCCAAAAAAAATCCAAGAACTGACCAAAAACTGGATCAAGTATTCTACGATGCAAAAGAATCTACACGTTCCAACAGATAAGGGCAAGTCCAAAGTAAAAAAACACAAACACGAGGTGCAGTGGATATTATACCAAATGTTTGTTGCAATTAAGATGTGGCAAATTCACATTTAAGACATTTTAAGATTTTTTTAAAGGAGCTGTGGATGCCCTGTACTACTGTTGCATGACTCTACTGTAAATGTACAAGTCTGTAATGCAACTCTTTTTTTAAGCACATCTAATGCTATATTGGTGGCATTAATAACCAGCACAGTAACTAGTAGGAGTGGTAGATTTAACATCCTAAACTAAAATAAAAATATACAGTACTCTGGAAGAGCCTTTAGCCACCTTGGTTTTGTTGTTTTGACAGATTATGATTACACATACATCTAAACATTTCAGAGTTTCTCCACGATGATGTGTGACAATTACATGTTACTTCCCTCTGGTGGGTTAAACCAGGGTTCATTCAGCATATAAATGGATGTCAGGGCATTTTTTTTACTACTGAAGCCATTTAGCTCTAATTGTTATGCATTTATACCCCGCATATAGTTTAATGGTAGTTGTATTTTTATTTACAGTCCTATAAAAACATCAAAGCTAAAGGTGGATATTTGCAAGTAGTACCCTGTACCAATTTTAGCCTAAACTTTAATTTTTGTGCATGCGTGTGGTCCTTATAAACATGATAACAAGACAACAAATCCAACATTTGCACTGTACTGTAAAATATAGAGAAAATGAGCTCAATTATTAATCAAGCCTAATGGAAAATACTCTCCTATGAGCTATACACAGTATAAGAGAAATATAAAAGTGCAGTGTGCAGCAGAAGGAAACCCGGTGGAGAACCTCTACCTAATTTCAGAGTATCACCTCTGAATTTCAATGGCTAACCTGCAGTGGTTTCTATTCTATGCAGTTAAATGGAGTGTAGCAACTTGCCAGTGGGCTTCTGGGGAGAAGGAGGAGTTATAGCTGAATAGACCACATAAACCTACCTGAACTTCTTGGCACACTTTGCTTCCCTCTTATAGTCGCACTCCCATGCAAGCTCTCTCTGAAGAACCTCTAAACTGCTGTCTGCAAACAAACCTGTGGAAAATAAACGGAGCAAAACTCAGCAGGGAAAAACCAAAGAACACACACACAGACTGTCATCTTCAAAACACATGAAGGCAGTTCATGCAAATAAACACAGTTTTAAAAATCTCATGCATGTACATCTATGATGAAGAGAACAAAGGGTGAGAGACCTAAAGTGTATTTTAATGGGATGTAAAGGTTGCCAATAAAACACAGAAATTATCCTGCGTTAGAACAATGTGGGACTGTGGCATCTCCTTACGACTGAAACTTGGAGAAAGTTATTAGGCAAAACTATAAATACAGAAAATGAACATCTTATTTTGTTCTTAGTGATTTAACATTTCATCAAAATAAACAAAGCAAGCCCTAAATCAACAAACTCAACAACAGAAAAATGAATAAAACAATCAATGGAATGACCAAAACTGAATAAAAATGAAGAAAACAATCAAACTGAAAAAGAAGAATCAATAAAATGAACAAAAACAATCAAATGGACAAAAATACACAAAATAATGAACCAATAGGTTACTAAATTTAAAAAAAATTTTATTATCTGTTCTTGGTCCAGACCATATATTTATCCAAACACAGAAACTTAGAAGACAACAACTCACATAATAAAGGATTTGTAGCAATAATAACTAATCAATAATAACAAAATAATATTAACAATAAGTAAAATAATGATTAAAATTCAAAATGAACTCAGTTCAATGAATCACTGATGTTGGCAGCAGTCTAAACTATCAAAACAGTACATTGACAAAATATCACTGTATAATAACTAGCACCAACAAAAATGCTCTCTTAACATTTTAGACTAAAGTGTTCAGAACTGTTTGAAACATGTAACATCAGCTACAAATGCTGCTTCAACAACTTCCTTGCCAGTTGCACATTTGGCCTGTAACTACAGCGCCACCCAATGGTCAACCTGTATTATGAAAATAATGACTAATGTAGGAAGAGTCTACAGTCCAACAACTAATGATACGACAATGCCCTGAATGGTTCAAATGACTTACAATAAAAACAGATACAGTTTCTTTGCATAGCACATGTATTATCACTAACAAAACTGTATGTATGGAAATCACACATCCATTAACAACTCCACACCAGCACAAGCACCACTGTATGTATAGTCATCATTAATGAAAGTAATGTAATTATGGCATGCCTTTGTGTGGATGACAACTAGTGTAATTACCGTCTGGCAGAAGGACGCTCATTTTCAGTACAGACATCAGGTTGTTAATGTCACTGTGGATGCTCTCTGCCACTCCCGGGTACTGTAGCAAATAAAAGGACAAACATCAAGTCAAGTACACCCATCTATCCAAATCTAAATACGAGAATGGAGATTTGCCAATCCCAAAATTTAATGAATGACAGACGCTAGAGATGGTAGCTGTTGTCAAATGAACAGCTTATTTCTCTGCACCGTATGTGAATATGAATGCATGTCACAAATGTTCACATATTGTTAAAAATTATTGAACTTAACCATCTTGACACTGCTAATTTCATTCTTATTTCTTGTTCCTTCACCAACTTTCAATTGTATGCTGCAATATTTACCACTATTGTACCCCTAACACTCATACCAATAAGGCATAGTGAATATTGACTGAATAAAGTTCTTGAAGACAGAAACTGCAAAGAAAAAAAAACATGAACATCAAAATAAAATGGCTTCATGTCACAAAGTGGGGAGCATGTTTCCAATAGCACTGAATGCAGCTACCTTAAGAATCCATTCTCTTTTGTTTCTTTTCTACTTTATGATTTTTAATAGTGCATTTGCCCAAAACGTTCATGCAAATAAATAATACTGAACAGAAATGAATTGAGTGAAGAGTTGAAACTGAGACAGAAACTGCAACAATCTTCCTACCTGAACCTTCATAGCGATCTCTCTGCCATCTTTAATCACTCCATGATGGACTTGGCCAATGGAAGCTGCTGCAAACGGTTTGTCTTCAAAGGACTGCAACTTGTCTCTCCAGCCAGGCCCCAGGTCCTCATCTAGAACTTTCTACGTCCATGTAAACACACACACAGCAGTCGTCATATAGTTAGAATCTACCTCATTTTAGACTACCGTACATAGAGAGATTTGAAGGGTCTTTTCATGATTGTAACCAAAAAATGTAACTATAATATTTCCTCAAATAGCTATCAGTGTCTTTATTTAGATCAACTGCAGAAGTTAACAGAAGTTTCTGTTATAATATTCTGTTTTAAAGGAAAGATATCATGCATTTTCTGGAGTAATATTTTAAGTTTCTGGACCGTAAACATGATATAAATGCAGTTTCAATCTTCAAAATCCCACTCAGCGTTGCTTTCTTTGCTGATCTCTTTTCCCCCCTCTGAACTTTGGCGGAATAATCCAGTTTTGGTCCCTCCCTGCCCCTCGTTCTGATTGGTTGTTTGTTCTTCTTAGTGATAGCATAGTCAGACCAATCAGAGTTTACAGGGTGTGGCCTTGCAAATGAGAAAGAGAAAGGTAGGGACTAATGCACGGTGGGCAATTCCAGGTCCTGAAGGCCAGTGTCCCTGCGTGTTTCCCAATTGTCTCTGCCCTACCCACTGAGCCCGTTTACATGACCACAGTAAACAGAAATCCAATAAATAGGAGTAATCAGTCAAGTGTAATTGGATTTGACACGTTTATATGCACTGCAGACATGTCGTAACTGAAAACCATGGTTTACATATTTTAGCCCATTATCAGATTTCTTTCGGAGTACGTACATATGTACTGTACTTATGTTAGACTCAAGCTTCATCTTATTTTCAAAACATTCTGTATTTCTTCTTGTCGAGGATACGGAGGATGTGGAAGGTTTCATCTTATTTAACACAAAATTTCTTCACTCCAGAAGTAACTCTTTAGACTTTCCTCTGCTGCACGCCTATTTGTTCGTCTTTTTTTCCCACTCATGTTGTGACTACTTCACCTACATTTATACAATTTTTTTCTACACACGTGCAGATGTAAAAGAATGATAGAAATCAGATTACTTAGGTATACAATGCACAAAGAAGTCAGAGTATTAGGGGGAAATCCAGGTATGGTAATCAGATTTCTCAAAATCAGATAACTGCCGCTATCGGATAATGCATATCAGATTACGCTGTTTACATGGTTACTTTGTAATCTGATAACTCTAGAAATCTGATAATGATTGGAGTTCTCCTGAGCATGTAAACAGGCTCACTGTTGATTACCTGGATCAGGTGTGTTCAGTCAAACAGAAGCTGGAAGATACAGTGGGTGAGGCAGAGACAAAGGGTAAGGAAGAGACAGTTGGAAAACAAGCAGGACTCTGGCCCTCGTTGCCCACCCCTGGACCATGTGAAGTGAACCAGCCTAAGAGAGTGGGGCCTAGACCTCAGGCTAAGGTGATTGACAGGAGATATGCCATCACATCTGAGGGTGAAGGAAAACTGCAGGTATTCAGGCAGACTCAGCTGAATGGATCAGAAAAGCTCTGTGCACTATTTGTCAATGACGTCACTGATATGATACTGCAACATCATTTTTGGGCCCAGTAGCATGCTTTATCATGTTAAAAACACAGAAGCTCGATTTTTCATGACATGTCTCCTTTAAAGTGTTATTTTTTGTTCATGTTTACATTCATCTGCCATGTGGGCATGAAGTCTGCGCTCTGTCGGACTCTCTCAAAGATCTTCTGCAGCTGGGGATTGATGAAGGAGTTATCTGAAATAAAAACAAGTAGAATAGAGTAGCTGTGCATGAACTCTCTGATATCAAGCAGAATGTTGGGAGTATTGTTGCAGCTCTGGAGTTACCTTGAATACTGAGCATCTGTCCAATCTTGAGTGCAGCGCCACGGACCCTACATAGAGTGTCGACTATTCTCTCAGCATTGGCCTCTGAGAGCAAAGGGGAGTCTAGCAGGGAACTTGTGTCTACAAAACAGACAACACGGGGAGAGACAGAACTGTTATCAGTGGTATGACTCACAGCACATTACAATCACCAAGGGTATGACAGGGAGACCAAATTATCTTTAAACAGCAGTACGTAGTAAATAATATGAAGCCTAGGGGGCTATATTAACCACGTCCAGATTGCAGTGCTTAAAAAACAGGGGCTCTGTTCATTAAACATGTTTTAAAGTCTCTATTAAATGTCTTGTTAGCAGGTTTGATTTGAAGCCAGTCCAGTCGCCGACAGGTGCTGACACATTCAAAATCTCTCCAGGGCTGACCAGCTGTCCATCTGTCTGCTGGATCTGCCAAGCGTGAACTGAACCACAAGCTGCTTTACAGGATGAGAGGAAAGGACAACAGGGAACAGAAGACGAATAAGACAAGAATATCTGTACCTCCTTTTTGTTTGCCTCCTAGCGACTGCTTTGCCACTTCTGCGATGGCGCCAATGCCCAGACTGACTGCCAGTCCTGCAGTGGAAAGAAGGAGATAAGTGATCTTTAATCCTGGGCCAGTTCACCAGCAGGCTGTAAACTCATCATATTGCATTCATCATATTGTATGGAGTACATATTTCTACTGCTGCACTTTGAGCTAATGAAGCACCTGTAGAGCAACAAAAGAGATCCCTTCTTTGAGCATGCATTAACATTATGAAGGGAAATATTTTCATATCTGCTGTGGACAAAAATAGAAAAAAGTACATTATATTACCTCCAAAATTAGCTAGCCTGCTGATTCTTGTAGCAGGGACCTTCCTCTCTTTGGCGCGATCACTCAACTAGAGGAAAGTAAATCAGGACATAAAAATCGCATACAGTATGTACCAGAACTGTGGAAAAGTTTTAGGCACCTTGGGATTTTTTTAATCTTGTCTGTAATGTTTATAATAACCATACACAAAAATGAATAAACTTTACACTAAAATACACCAACTTATAACTTATATTCATAAGCAAGTATTCATGACAGAATATGTATATGCAGTACTATTAACACATAAAAATGATAAATAGCTTCAACAAGCAAAATCCATATTCAGCTTGACATCCATTCCTGTGGTTAAAAAGCAGCTCAAGCAATACTGAGATGTGATGAATGAAATCTAGATCTAGATCTCATATATTCTGTCCCAGAGTCCAAAAGATTTTAAGTGCAGAGGCAAAATTTAACACAGACACTCGATGCTGGAGAACATGAAGCATTTTGTATTCTGTACTATTGTGATAGAGAAATACATGTTTATGGTTATGACAATCAGCTACAAGAATGAACCAAGGTACCTAAAACTTTTGCACATTGCTTTGTTTAGTTTAGTTTCTTATGCCACTATCACTTGTTGCATATTAACTCTTGACGTGTTAAGAGGACCGATGGAACACATCCTTGCAGACAGTACTACCTTGAGCTACATCACAAAGGCAAATCCAGGTGGCACGTTACCACATAACATTAGTATATTCTTAATACAGTCAAAGTAATGTCATCACAAGGGATGGTCCCTGTGGCTCAAGCTCGATTCCTTTGGATCATTATAGTGCTTGCCTTAACAATTCTGCTATTTATCCCATCATGTCCACAATGACATAACACGCACGCTGTGCTGGTTTGCTTACAATGTATCAAACATGTCGACCAGGCAGAAGCATTCAAAAGTGTGGTTATATTTTATACGTAAAGATGATAGCAGGACCTCTTGCAATTTTTGCTAAGCGTCATTTCATGTAAGGGAGGAAATACCTTTATCCACCCAGCATGCAATTTTATGCAGCATACAATGCCATGTATTTGACAGCCTATAGTAGCAGCAGCATGGCTAACATTCGCACGGCATCCATCGCAGAAGGTAACATTCCTCCAGATGCTGTCTACTGCGTTACTTTCCACCGTTTGATTGGTTGTGTGAACTTGCTTTCACTATACAAATAACCCCCATTTCCATTCATTAAATTTAGATGATGACTGCCAGGATAGACCGACTCAGAGGCTGCAGCGTTTAACACTGTTCAATTCAATTTTCAATTCAATCTTTATTTGCATAGCGCCAATCATAATCGCCGATTATCTCTAGGCGCTTCACAATTCGAGGCCAAGACCTCATGACTATACAGAGGGTAAACCCAACAGAACCACTGTGCACTTACTACTGCTTTTTTCACTGAGGCAAGGAAAAATAGAATGACAAAATGTAACAGTCATAAGCCTCTTTGTACTCTTTCTTCGTTAACAGAATCATTAAGAGAACTGAACCTAATCAATAAGCAATATCAGTAACGTAAACGGAATCATTAAATTCTTATCAATTCCCATCCCTAGTCATCACTCTAGATTTATTAACTGGAAACAATAAAATGCAACTTTTATGAAAATTTTACATACAGTATATGAAATATAGGATAATGACGTGATATAAATACAGTATATTGAAAATACATCATAATAAGAGACATTATGTTAATAGTGAACAGGTCTCATCAAAACAAAATAAATAACCATATATGCTTCTGTCATAACCTTTGAGTGGAGTCTATAATAAAGTCATTCAACGAACCTTTTGTCTGACAGGTTTGACCAGGGCCTGTTTGGCCTCTCTGGCTTTCTTAATGTCCTCCGGTGTGAGTCGGGCCACTACCGTGTCATGGACAGACCTGGTCTGGTAGCAGAACCGGTTTAAGGCAGGGCTTGTGTGGAGGAAGCGAGTGCTCTGCCCAGACCAGCCTGTCCCTGCTGAAGCAGCTCCTGGGGAAGGATTAGCTCCTATATCAAAGACAGAATATCATGTATAACTAAACAAAGATGTCTAATCATAGTGGAGTAAAAAAAAACACAAGGCCTGTTGTTTATGGATCTATTTTGAACTGTGTAGTTTGAAATTTCTTAAAAGTTCAAGTACGCAATTTTTCTTCCCAAAATCATCTAAAAAATATAAATGCTCATCCCTCTCAATTCTCACTTCGGCCCCTGTCAGTGTGTGTTGGTGGATTTAGCTGCACAGACTCTCCTTTATGCCTGGATTCTCCATTTTTCTCCTGTTTCAGTCTGATTTTGCTCTGTTCATTTGAGTGAGGAATGCATTTGTATCTAGAGCAAATCATAGTGTCTCCAGTCAATCAAAGCATCCCACAGCTCACAGGAACAGAAGTAAATCAAACTCAATCACAAAGCAATCTGTTTTGGTTATGTCTGTTTGTCTATTTTACTACTGTACTTTTTTTCCTCTGCATTGTGGCCCACTTCCATAATGTGTTCTAATGATAACTCAATCATCATGCCACTCTAACACTAACACGTTTTGTAAACGGAGCAAGAAGAAAGTTAAATACTTTACCTTGAAGTACCTGAATCATAAAAAAGTATTTTCTTTTGAAAATTAATGATGAAAAATGTGATATGTACTTTTGCTGTTGGTTTTTATTTTCTCAAAAAGATATCACCAAAGTTTTCTAGACAGACACTCTAGCACAGCATCACACTTAAAACATTAACATTGACAATAATATCACTGGAGAAGGAACAGAGGTTCTCTACCATATATAATACGTGTGGGTCCTTCCTGTATTTGTTAAAAAGCAAGATTCATTTTACAATACCTGCTGGCATTTCTGCTGCAGCTTCTGCTTCTGTGTGGACTTGTTCTGAAACATCTGAGGGGAAATCAGAACCCATGGCCCATTTGGCTGCTTCATCTGGGTCCATATTGTCCGAGCCCTCAGCATCTGGAAAGACGTCCTCCTTTATTGACTGTTGCTGCAGATAGAGTTGGACCAGTTATTTAGCTACATAAAAACTACAAACAAAATATGTAATTTTATGACTGCATTTAAGAGATATTTACAGTTTCAATAAGCCTTTCAATTACTGTTTTGGTGAATTAATTTGTTACATTATCAACTAAATAAATTAATTCTACGTTTGTTATGAGACAAATTTTAGGATTAGATTCTATGTTAATTTCTCTTGTGAAACTCAGTTGATACAGTTTACTAAAACATGGTGGAAGTGAATAAGTGTTGGAGACACAAAGCCAATAATCTATGCACCTTTATACACTGCTTCATGTTATATTTCTGAACTGAAAAATTGGGATACCATCATTATCATGGGCAAGGTAGTACTCTGTGATGCCCACCACTAAATTTATCGGTAAAAAGCCTGTCAGATATGAGTCTGGTCACACAGAACGTTTCCCAATTCGAATCATGTAAATGGAATTCTGTGAAACTTCTAAGTTCACAGGACCTTGCAACATCTCACAAGTCTACTTCAAACAGTTTTGTAGGCCTGAATTTTTGGAGTTTGACTTTTAAGTTAAATGCCATGATTAGTAGGCATACTGTGTACCTCACAAGTTTTATTGAGTTGGGCTAAAATGTGCACTGGACATACAAGAAACCCTAACGGTCATTGAGGGTATGTTTTTTATGGAAAATCCTTGGTCATTTTACATGAAATTACCCAGGACTGATGTAAGGTGTAACTTGTGCACTTAACCCTATTTGTAAAGTACTGCTACTTTAATGTACTGCTATTTACATAAAGGGAATATCAGTACTCCTCACCGAACTGCTGCCTCCCATGAAAGCACCCAGCAGCCCCTCCAACACATCCTGTGCAGCTTTAACCCCAGCTCCCAGAGAGGAGTTACAGACCATCAGCCGGAGCTGCTCTCCCTGGGTAGTGGCAAGGGCAGATCCAACTTGACCGGCTCCACGGAGCACCTGCAGGACCTCGGACAGTATCACTACACACAAAGGGGCGGAGCCAAGGAGACAAGAACGCAGTCAATAAAATAGTATAAGGGACAATAAAGTAAAAGAGTAGCGGAAGAGACACACCCACTCGCAATTGGGACCAGTAAATCAGAAATACTGCACACTTAACCAGTAAAGTTAGGCCGTGTGTCCAGTAACAGGCCTTGTACAAGGCTTGTAGTGTGTTAATTTGTCCGTCATACCGGTCAACCTTGGAGGGTTAAACGATCAACACATGCGATTATTCTCATGACCACGTGTCGCCTTCTGGAACAACATGACAGTCAGCTACAATTACATCTGATTTTAAAGTATTGACAATAATTAAAAGATTAAGAATCTCGTTAGCTTCTGGGTGAGTTCAGGGTTAACCTTGATGTAAACCATCATTACCTATAGGTTAACCTAGCTTCAAATCATACGCTCGCTTCATCGAAACGCGCATATGATGTATTTTTCATACAAATAAATGCTTATTAAATGCAGGGGTTAACAATGAGGGGACTCACTTTTGCAAAATATTTGTTATCCAGGATTTCTTGACAAACTGTCCTCTTCGTGTACTGCCCTGCTTTGTTTTGTAACGTTTCAACACCCGGAAGTCAAAGTGTGAGTAACCCGCCTGAGATCCAATCACAACCGGACAGGAAGGCACGTAAAAAAATTACAATTTCTTTTTCAACAAATAGAAATGCGCGGCACAATATGACGGACGTTTCATCGTCAGGAATCCCGCCAATTAAAAAAAGTAGGTAGGAGCTAAACTCAATTAATAACAAATGGGAATTTAGGGGTGTCCTCGTTAATTGAAGACGCGCAAATGCACGTGCTACAAAGCATAGTACATGAAGTACAAATTAGAAAAACATAAATAGTACATCGTGGTTATTTCTGCGTACTCCTTTCGTGACTTCAGCAGCTGAAGCTGACCAATTTAAAGTACATGTACATGTAGTTTTCATCTCTTATGGTCACACTGAAAATGTTTTTTTTAATGATGTCATTGCTCTCACACTATTATGTACTGTACTATCATAAAGAAATCACAATACTTTACAAGATAAGATCAGATAAACCTTTATTGTGTGTCACCAGTTACAGAAATTTGTCTTTGACAGGCTCCAACATAACAGACAAGACATAAAACAACACAAGGCTATGACAAACTTTAAAGTGTTTTAAAGTTTGGAGTGCTTTTTATTCTTTGTTCATTGTTGTTACACCTTAATAGTAAGGCATATCCTTTGTATGTGAATGTGCATGCATACTTGGCATTGAAACAAGATTCTGATTCTATTATAGTAATCAGTGGCGTTTTCTTACATGTCCTGGTATTAGCTTTTCAGCCTAATATCTCTTGACAAAATAAGGCTGAAGTCGATAGGACCTCATGACTTAAAGATGATACAAACATATCAAAGCATGAAACTGCATTGCTGGCTCATGGAGGGCAACAAACTATGCCCACAATTTCACTCGACAGCAAGAGGATGAAAAGCTGTAGTGTAACAATAAAGGGTCTCAGACAATTCTAGTAAAGTAAAAGGATCAGTATTTGCCCTGAGATCTGGCATATATAAAATTGAAATACTCAAATAAGCACCTCAAACGTGCCCTCTGTGGCGCAATCGGTTAGCATGTTCAGCTGTTAACCGAAAGGTTGGTGGTTCGAGCCCACCCAGAGACGAGAGTCTTTCCCTTGTTGTGAGGGTTGTGTCAGGAAGGGCATCTAATGTAAAAACCTATGCCAGATCAAACATGCGAATCATTGGTATTTCACTGTGGTGACCCCTGAGGGGAGCAGCTGAAAGGAGAACAACAACAAACGTACATTAACGCCAGCCCCTGTAACTACATTCTTCTACACAATATGATGATATATTGTAATTTCTGTGCATAATGTTGTATTTCATATTATTACTCATTCTGAAATGTACATTCTTTTTCTACTCAAAATACAAACTTGCAGATTAAAATAAAAATGTTAAAAAAAAAATCTAGATTTTACTTTTTCTGAAGGTCAGTCAATCTGAAAAGTCTCACGAACCTTGAATGTGTGGTTTTCTTTGTGAAGCATGGACGAAGAAGTGTGAAGGTGTGCAGGTACTTTACTGGTGACTTAAAGTAAAAATTGAAGGCACACTTAATGAATACAGCCACCAGAGCATTTTGCAACAACAGGCCATCCCATCTGGTCTGTGCTTCATGAGGCCATCATTTGTTTTCCAACAGGACAATGATCCCAATCACACCTAGAGGTTATGTTAGTAATATTGCCCAACAAGGAGACTGATGGAGTGCTGTCTCAGATGACCTGGCCTCCACAATCACTTGATCTAAATCCAGTTGAGATGGTTTGGGATGACTTGGACTGGAGAGTGAAGAACTCTACACCTCTGGCGTGTGGTTTTTCTTTCATCGACTGGACTGGAAATTTGGTTCTTCAGTTCTGAAGAATTCTGAAGCTTTCCCGGATGGGTGGCGAAACGTCTCCAACCAAATTTCC
>JAQQAE010010216.1:0-14204 GCA_029823295.1 Pseudamia nigra
AAAATTAATGCAACACTGGATGGAAATAAATCTTGTGACATTGCAGAAGCTTATCAAAACAATGCCACAGTGAATGCGTGATGTCATCAAAGCTAAAGGCGTCCAACGAAATACTGTATTAGAGTGTGTGACCTTTTTTTTGGTGGCAAATTTTTTTTGGCCAGGCAAAATTTGGATAAAAATCTCCTGTCATTCCATTGGCTCCAAACCTACTTTATTCTCTGACAGTTTGAATTAATGTCAACGTGTCACTGTGTTTGGTACTGTAGGACTCAGAGAGAGAGGGAGAGAGAGAGATATTAAACCTGCTGCCGTCGGGTGGTTTGTCGGCCTGAATCTGAAATAACATATTAAAAAACTCCACAGAGACTCCGCAACGCAGGCTGCAGAATCATGCATGTTTAGGAGGAGTACAGGTTTTCAGTTCTGTTTAGGAAAGGATGAATAATGACAAGGAAAAATGGTAATGATACTGTGAATATTACAGACAAACAGATTTTTTACAGCAGGTGGTCAGTAACAGTCTGTTATTCTCGCTGCACTTTCAGCCTCTTTGTGACTTTGTGAGTAGGTAGAGTTACACTCAGACAGATATTGGTACTACAAGTATTTGTTAATTTGTTTAAATTTGCCGCACTGTGATTTATGGTTTAAATGCTCCTGAAAATAGCCTGCGTTGTACTCGATTAAGGTGTGCCTCTGTGTGCTTCTGTATATGATTTCCCCAGCCGTGGTGTCATAAATGATGGTATTATGAGGGGTATTTATTTAAGTCGGACATCACTGAAGGCCTACGTGTGAAATGCACGGACCGCCACTGAGCATTTGGAATCAGGGGAGGGGCCAAGTGGGACCAAAGCTGTTCGTAAACAGAGCAAGAGGAAAGTTGCAAACTTTACCTTTAAAGCAATACTTTTGTTTTTGAAGCAGGATTGTATGAGGTGGGCCACAGACACTCTTTGTTTTGGTTTTACATTTTCTTAACTGCTCTCATCCTCAGCAATATTGGTTTGTTCCCATGTTCTAAAGTCTTGGCCAAAAGTTTTGGCAGTGCCACAAATTTTAGTTTTGCATATATTTGGTTTATACTTGCCAAGAAATTCTTTGAAACTTTATAAAAAAGATAAAATGCTCTTCAGTGTATCACAGAAATATGTGGAAAATTTGGCTTCCTTGCCAAAACGTGGTCATGACTGTACTGCATATTTATTGTCCTAAACAGCACTGAGTTGACTAACGCCGACTGCAGGTAGCACACAGTGGAGAAGCGCCGTATACAGCCCTACTCCAACAAACTCAAACCCTTTTTAAACAATCTGATGCTTATATCCAACCTTTCTGAAGAACACGTCTTTGGAAACGTTGCTGTCTTAACTGTGTCCCAAGTAGCTGAACATGGAAATAGGACGTGCTGCAGTACAGCCACAACATACAAGGTTATACCGTTCAACACTTTATTACATACGGAACAAAGAGCATTACTAAAGATAGGAACTTCAACAAAAACACCGAATGACAACGTGGGAAAGCTCCTTTTTATTCTTACCCGCCAGTCGTACCAAAAACGTCACTTTTTTCAAGCTGACATTTTAGCACAGCTGTTCAGCGCAGACTGTCTCTATGTACAAGTCTGGAGGTGAGAAAATCAAAGAAAGAAAAGTTTCTTTATTGAAACAGTTGCTTTTTGAAAGAACTAAAGAAATGGAACCATTTCAGAGATTGAGGAAACATCCTTTAAAACAAGAGCCGACTGGAAAAAACGACAACAGCTGGATATGATTTAAAGACAAAAGTTGGACACTGCCATAAATTGAAAGCTGCCGCCACTCTGTGGCTTTATGGAGCTCCTGCTGACATCACATTAGTAAATACTGAACCTGACTTTTAATTTGAAAATGATTCTCAGCTGTCTTTCTGTCACCCACTCTGTTTTTGTCCTTACGACTAACTCGCTCATGCAGTTTCATTTCCCATCTCATGCACATTCACAGTTTTCATTCCTGCTATTCGTCTCTGACATTTTTCCCTGACACCGGAGTGTGTGACACACCTGAGACTCCTGCTGCACTGTCAGACACATACTTCATTTCACAGGGGTTTTCTCCGAGGAACACATCTTTGTTAGCGTATGTGTGGGGGAGAAAAGGAATAAAGAGGTAGAGGACAAGTTCCCAGAAACAAAGTGTGCATCCTAGAAGATAAGGAAATCTACGGCTGTTCAGACATTGGCGGTGAGCATCCTGTTTGTATCTGTGCACTTACGTGAAATTTGTGTTGGAGTCTTTGTTCTGCTGAGACCCAGGTGTTTTAGACATAAAGCTAATTGTGGTTTTCTTCAGAGGGGATTGTTCTGGAAAATGTGACCATTTCACACAGAAATCAGTGTACTGGCTGTGATCACGAAAGTTTCATTCCATTCATACAGTCAGTTCTCACTTAAAGCTTATGTCAAAGCCTTGGTGCGTCAACAGACTTGCCTCCCCTACAGTGGCGACAAAAAAAACTAGAAGAAGGTTGTTGGAGCTATGTGTTGTTTTTCTGCTTGTTGCTTTTAATTTGAGGGGACTTTAATGCACCTTAATGCTCGATGCCACCTGCTATAACGTGGAAAAAAAAGAGGAAGTCTCTTCAGAAGTACCATGGAATTAATGGTAGATTCCCTGAATGATCTGCTCTTTCTGCAGATATTACCAACCCTTTCCAAGGTAAAGACAATGTATTATTTTCACGTGATAATGCACAAACGAAAACAAAATTATTTTTATTACATTCAATTTCTGCATAAAATCCTCTTAAATCTTACACCCTGGACCTTTTAAAGAGTGTCTGAACCAAAACCTTGTTCTTGTTAAGTGAGTTGGATTATTAATATTCCTGGGATTAAAGCTTAGGCTCCACAGCAGTAATGTAGAAATGTGTGTGTGTCAGCCAGTCAATCAGCGAGTGAGTCAGTCAGTAAAGAACTGCAGGAGTCGTCCCACTGGAATCGTGGGGCCAGTGTTGCGCAGCACAACCCAATGGCAGGAGGAGAACAAGAACTGGAGTGTAGGGAAAGCTAACAACTAGCATCCAGCTTACAGACGTGGTTAAACTTCACCAAGCAGTGCCAAACCAAGTCATACTACCGTGTTGTTAGTGTGAACACTCACCCACTACTGCAGTCGAGTGTATGTCAGGTTAAATTATGCCCATATTGAATAAATAGAGTCCACCAGCGAGTTGACTTGTCATAGCGACATGTCAATAATATCTCTCTTTGTATCTGAAGCCTAGGTTTGCTGGCCTGCCTCAAGGCCACTGCTGCTTCTTTAATTATATAATATATTGTCACAAGAAATAAGTTAAAAAAAATGACACATAGGAATTAATATTCCACCGAGCTGTCTTTTAACAAGGAACCATGGAAGTCACAATCTCCACTCTATGGATGTTATGCAAATTGTCCCCAAAGTATGAACTGACCTGGATGAGAAAGCATTTAGGTTTTCAGAACCTATAACTTGGAATAAATTACAAACCGAACTTCAGCATCAAGCCTTTGTTACATTGAGTGAGTTTAAAGTTCTTTGGAAACCACTGCAGTCTACCTTCTCTTTGTGCAAGTGATTTAGTGAGTAGGTTTTAATGCTTTTCTCATCTGTTTTTAATGTAATGGTCTTGCTGCCCTCTTGGCCAGGTCTCACTTGTAAAGGAGATTTTTTATTTCAATGGGACAAACTAAATAACTAACCCCATCCAACAGTAAGAAAGTAGTTTTTACTCCAAAGTAGTGTGAATATACGACAAAATGACCATAACATCGTTTCTGAACAGCTGTTTTGAAGCCACTCAGGTTGTCACTTCCTAGATGACATTTTGGAGCCAAAAACTGGATGAATGGCAATGGCGCTACCAGAGCATAGCATGTCAGGGGTTTCATGGGAAAGCTAATATTAGCTGATAGCTTACTGACACAGTAAAACCTCACCAAGCATTGAAAAACAGTCACATTACTGTATTGTTAGTGTAAACACTTTCCCTCAACTGCAGTCAAGCATGTCAAGTAAAACTATGTTCTATTGAATAAACAGAAAGTACTGAGGTCAGACTCTGCTACTGAGTTGAGTTACCATAGTGACATGTCAATCAAAGCCCAGGACAGCAGTGATTTGTTGGATTATTTGCTGTAATATCTTAATAATGGAGGAAAAAGTTAAAGAAGGACCAGATCACAATATTAGAGGGTCCAAATAAAATGTTTCAGACCATGATGACTCATGAAAAAATTTTTCTTCACCCCTCCCCTGCCTCTATGGGAGTCAGGGCTATGTGGAGCCCACTGAATGGTGCCCCTTCGGCCAACGGCAGTATTACTTCCGGCATTGGCCTCACTGAACAGCCTGGGTCATTGCCCACTGGTGCTGTCTAACAGTATTTCCATGAACCCTGTCTTCCACATTCCTAATGAGCAGAAGTTTCCAAATTGCGAAGGTCATTCACTGCGTCGTGTTGGGTGAAACCCGCCAACCTGCACAGACATGCTGTATACAAAACTGCCTCTTTTTCCAAAACATTCAGTGTGAGGGTTCATTTAAGGTTGACCAGTAAACAACAGCTAAAGCGCTCAACAGCAGTCAGTGTGTTTATCTTAACTTTTAAAGAAGAGGATGTATATTGAGTATTTTCAACTTGTAAGTGGAACCCTGAGGAACCTTTGCCTTCTGGGATGCTTCTATTTGCTTGTGTTATTTCACCTAAGCTTCATTGATTCAGATATTTTAAGAAAGAGCTCATTTGAACTTCATTTACCCACCATGAAGGTGCTATTTAAGATTTGTTAATGTGAGTAATTTGACGAGATAGTCTGAATTTGACTGCTCTAATAGGATCTGTCGAAGCCTTCTGCCTATAGACAGAGAAAAAAAGGCTCAGCAGTTGAAGTTGTTTTTCTCCATTAGCTGTGCATCAATATCACTTTCAATGCATGCCACAGCTAATAAGTGACCAGCTGGTGCTTGGAAGCCAAATGCCTAAAGCCTTGTCAAATAGCCTGATGTCACAGTCTAGTCACCGCAACAAGGCAAATTTCTGGTGACAGCATGACATACGCTTAAAACAAAGAGGACCGTAGCACTCCACTTCTGTCGGCTGTGTTAATTAGCAGGAGGTGTGTTGCTGCCAGAGGAGCAGACTGCAATACTATTAGTTTTCATAGAAGTAAGGAATTATGTCACATACTGAACTGCAATATAATTATGTCAAATCAGAATAGAAAAGCAGATGCCACTTTTTTTGAACAAAAACTAAGAATGCAATATCCAGCCATGTTCAGTAAACATGACTGGATAAAGTATTGTTACCAAAAACAAACTATATTCACATTGTTAATGAATAATACATACAGCTGCAGCTGTGCTTGTTGTGAATCAACAGAAGAAATGTCAAATGCTACTGAAGAACTGTTAAACAGTCTGCTGCCCCAATGTGTGGCTTTATTTTTATATGTATGACACTTTTTGGTATTAAATTACCATCAAGAGCTTCCATCAATGCATGTTCAGCCAGCTGTGAAGCAAATGGTGAACACTGTTTTTCTACAAGTCGACATATCAAAAGAGGACTGGCTTGACACATTTTTGGAACCCCGCTCATCCATCTGCTGCCGTATTGTGTATGTACTGTACCTACTGTAGGTGCCTTAATGTGTGTCCACTTGTGGGGATAGTTCACTGTAATATGTCACTTTCCTGCCTTTGTACTGGCTTCTGCAGCAGTTAGAGTCATGTGTCTGGTAAACTGTGCAAGATATTTATGCAGCTTAAATTGCAGTGGGTGGAAGTCGAAGCAAGGACCACGTCAACTATCTTTGGGGAAGGAAACGACACCATGACTGAAAACACAAGCAGGAGCATGTGATGATGACTTGGGGGTGAGAATATCTTGATGAAACAAAGTTTTAAGGGGTTTTAAGGGTTTACAGCAACCACTACTACTTTCTGTCATGGGTTTCACAACCTGTTGGAGAACCCAGAGTAAAGATATGGGTAAAGAATGAACAAGTATCACATCTCGTTCCGCATGGTGTGGGATTTTAGCAACCAATCAGAACTCAAAATAGTGAATATAGTCCCATAGCACTACAGATCACAGGCTGAAACAAAAAAGAACTGCAGTTGTATTTATGGAGGAACTGCAGGTAGGCAGATCTGTACTGAAAGTGGATGGCATAGAAATTCCCAACATCTAGAATTGAACAGATGGATGGACAGATGAAAAAAGAGGAAATATTTAACTTTATTACTGTCCGCCACATATGTTAGTGGATATTGTGCAATATCTACTCAGCAGGAAGCCCTTCTCTCTTGTCTTCATCATGATTAATGAGTTGCAGTATGCATTCATCCATCCATCATCTTCTGCTCATTAAACCAGTTCAGGGTTACGAGGGCAGCAGGCCAAGCAGAGAAGCCCAGACTTGCTTCTCCCCAGCCACCTCCTCTGGGTCCTCTGGAGGGTTCCCCAGGCATTCCCAGGTGAGCCAAGAGACAGTCCCTCCAGTTTGTCCTGGGTCTGTCCCAGGGCCTCCCCCCAGGTGGAGCCAGTTTTGGCAACCAGGGATTAGACCACCCAGGGCCCCGACTTCAGTTGCAACCCAACCCACACAGCACCAGACTCTTATGACCCTTCCTGCAGGTGGTGGGCCCACAGGAAATTCTTGATCATAAGGGTCTTCTGAATCGCTCTTAGTCTGATCTGTCACCTAGGGCCAATTTGCCTTGGGAGACCCTATCAGGGGGCAAACTGCCCCAGACAACATAGCTCCTAGGATCACTCAGGCATGCAAACCCCTCCACCATGACAATTCAAGGAGAGGGTGAGTTATAGCATTATTAAACTTATTATGGTTTTGCTTTACAGTTAAATCTCCCTAAATAATGTGGAAATGTTTTAAACTGGGTTATATTACTAGACACCAGCCCTGTCAGAGTTAATGAAGGATAGATTTATAACACGCGATATTTGTGTAGCTGGACCTGCTCACTTTTTACCAGCAACCAAATCAAAAACAGTTTGTTTACACCTGAAGGGAAGTTTCACTACTACTAAAATTAAATTATCCTCCATCGGTACAACTACAACTTACTTTGATGTCTCAATAAATATGTTGAATGATGGTTAGTGTATTTACAAGCCATATGTATTTCACAAACAAGAACGAGATGCAGTTAGGTTTGATAAAGTTGTAATTTACTTCATTCATCAGGGTCTTTTTATACAGTTGGAAATGTGGATAGAACAAACAGCAGTGTTTATGCACACTGCTGGCTAATACTACGTATGAGGTGCAATTACAGTGGTACATTGTCATAACATTGTTGTGACATTAAAAACTCATGAGACGGGACTGGTTCTCCCATAGGAATACATGTACAACCAGTGGATCCGTTTCAAGACCCACGAAAACTCCTGTCACAGGGCAAGCGCCTGTTCCTTTAAGTGGGTGTGACAATCTGGTGTGTGACGTCATTATGTAATGTCCAAGGCGTGTGGTTTTTTTTTCATTTTTTTTTTCATCCAGGTCCTATACTATGACCTGGATGACTGAGAATCTTCACAGACATTATATAATGTGCGCGGAGATGATGCAACACAGCCTGCTATGTTTATTAGCCCCTTAGCCACAGCCACAGGACAGACAATGAAGACAAGAAAAATGCAAGTTTCTGTTACGGGAAGAGCCGTTTGGGAAAGAGACGGTACAGGTAGTAGTTAACAGAGTTTATTGAGGCACAAGCAGAAAAGAGATGGCAGAATGCAGAAGCCATATGGAGCTATGGAACGGAGCAGACGGAGCAGACAGGAGGAGGCTGATGGGAACAGCCACAGCTACGAACTGAAGGAAGTGCAGGTCAAGACCATAGGAGGAAGACACAGGCTGAAGCCAGGATCCAGGGAGCGATGGAAGATGGAGACAAAAGGTAAAGAAAAACAAAATTTTGCCCGACATCTTACTCGTAACATAAAAAAGTCGTATGTCAATGCGCTCGTAAGATGGGAATCCACTGTATGTTGTTTTCCCACGTTGTAGTTTATAATGTCCATTTGAACAATATGCTTTACATTGAACAAAAATATAAATGCCACACTATTTTGTTTTTGCTCCTATTTTTCATGAGCTAAACTCAAAGATCAACTACTTTTTCTATGCATACAAAAGGTCCATTTCTCTCAAATATTGTTCACAAATTTGAGATAATCCATCCACAGCACAGGTGTGGCATACTAAGATGCTGATTAGACAGCATAATTATTGCACAATAAAAGGCCATTCTAAAATGTGTAGCTTAACTGTATTGTATTTGGTGTGACCACCATTTGCCTCATGCAGGCAAATCTCCTTCACATAGAGTTGATCAGGTTGCTGACTGTGTCCTGTGGAATGTTGGTCCACTCCTCTTTAATGCCTATGTGAAGTTGCTGGATATTGGCAGGAATTTGAACATGCTGTTGTATCCAGAGCATCCCAAACATGCTCAGTGGGTGACATCCCAGTTCTTTGCATGGTCAGTATACTCACTGGACATGTTTTCAGCTTCCAGGAATTGTGTACAGATCCTTGCAAGATGGGGTCATGCATTATCATGCTGCAACATGAGGTGATGGTCATGGATGAATGGCACTACAATGGACCTCAGGATCTCGTCATGGTATCTCCAAATGCAATCAATAAAACGCACCGAGGTTCATTATTCATAATATACGCCTGCCCATACCACAACTCCACTGCCACCATGGGCCCCTCAGATTCATCTGCGAAGGGAACACCTCTCCAATGTTCCAGATGCCATCCAATGGGAGCATTTGCCCACTCAAGTTGGTAATGATGATGAACTGCAATCAGGTCGAGACCCTGATGAGGATGACAAGCATGCAGATGACCTTTCCTGAGATGGTTTCTGACAGTTTGTGTGGAAATTCTTTAATGATGCAAACCGATTGTTGCAGCAGCAGTCCTCAGACAATCTTGGAGGTGAAGATGCTGAATGTCGAGGTCCTGGTTGTGAGGTCAGTTAGATGTACTGCCAAAATCTCTCAAACACCTTTGGAGATGGCTTATAGTAGAGAAATGAACATTCAATTTATGGGCAACAGCTCTGGTGGACATTCCTGCAGTCAGCGTGCCAATTGCACTCCCTTAAAATTTGCGACATATCTGGCATTATGTTGTGTGATAAAATTTCACATTTTAGAGGGTCCTTTTATTGTATTCAGCCTGAGGCACACCAGTGCAATAATCAAGCTGTCTAATCAGCATCTTGATATACTACACCTGTGAGGTGGATGGATTGTCTTGGCAGAGGAGAAATGCTCACAAACACAGATTTAGCCAAAATTGTGAACAACATTTGAGAGAAAAGGACCTTTGTACATAGAAAAAGTTGTCCATTTTTTTAGTTCATGAAAAATAGGAGCAAAAACAAAAGTTTTGTGTTTGCATTTTTTTTCAATGTACACAAAAGGCACATTTCTCTCAAACATTGTTCACTAATGTATTCATCTGTGTGGCATATTAAGATGCTGATTAGGCAGCATGATTATTGCACAAATGTGCCTTTGGCTGGCCACGATAAAAGGGGCCTAAGGCACAATAAAAGCATGCTACCATGTGCAGTTTTATCAGCGCTGTTGCCCATGAATTGAATGTTCATTTCTTTGCCATGTGTCAGTATCAGCATCTTGATATGCCACATGTGTGCCACGGATGGATTTTCTCAGCAAAGGAGAAGTACTCACTAACACAGATTTAGACAAATTTGTGAACAATATTTGAGGGAAATTGACCTTTTGTATATATAGAAAAAGTGTAGATCCTAGTACAGTATGTGCCCTGGCAAAAGGTGAACATTCAGGCTCTGGCCTTGGAAAGTAAAGGAGCCATTGAAGATGATCTGATTCTTTCTATTGTGGCACACCATGCAGTGTAGGATAAACCATGAGTAGCTGTTCTTTGCTGCTTCTGTTGGTGACATAGGTTTGACATAATCGGCATCCAGTAGCCAGTGGTAGCAAGGTTGTGTTTCCACAACAAGGGAGTGGAAGCTGGTTTTATTCCATCCACTGAGACTCGAGTTGTCTTCCCCTCAAGCTGCCTCTGCATCTTGCTTTGACCTGGTGATAACATGTTCAGTTTTGTATCCAGCTGCCATAATTTTTCACCGTGTCTGAAGACCTCAGTATCTACAGAAGTGCAAGAAGTGAAGAGGCACTGTTGTGGGGACAGGCAATGGCATAGGAGGCTTGATGGGCCTTGTAGAGTGCATCCTGGTCTAGTGTGTACACCTGCAGACCCACCGGGGGATCCAGTAAGACTGGTTCCACTTGCCTGATAAGATGTGGGTAATCTGACACAACGAGCAATAACGGCTGGGCACCAGGTGCTTTCAGATTTTGGACTTATCTTACAGAGCCTTTACTGAGTACATATGGCAACCTAGGCCAAGTTCCTTTGTGGTGAAAGCTCCATGAATCTTAAAGGGCTTGTCAGGAAGTGATGTTGAAGCTATGGAAACAGATATTGCATTTCCGCTGCTTTTGCTGCTTGTCCTCGCTCTTGCATGGTCTCGAGGATGGTGTCCTCCAAATATAAATCAATAGTTTCCTGGTTTACCTGGACCAATTATCTGAAGACCTCTTCTTCTTAATGCCTCTGGACTTCTGCTTGTCTCCTTCCACTCTCCTCGGCCTCTTAAAGGTGGCAGTCTCTCTCAGCCAGTAGTGTAGAAGCATGGATCCTGTGTTCTTCCTGGAGACGAATCAGCTCCTTTGGACAGGGTGTCATACAGGTGTTGAAGTTCTTAACCCACTGCTCTGGCCTGCGATGCCTCCTCTTGAGCTGCCTTGTGTCTTTTTTGTCTCACTGCTTTTTCAGGGTCATTACAAAACCCTAATCAGCTTTCTGCAGCTCCTGTTCTTCTCCCGTTTGGGGATGAGAAGTCCTCTCTTCCTCAATGAGGTCTAGACGGTTCACGGCCTTAAAAACAAACTCTTCCTGGACAACTCTTCCTCTCAAGAATTTCTGTAAGTATATGACCGCTAGCTCCATCTCCTCTTCCCCCTCGGGTGGCTCATCTACTGTGGGAGTGGTTGGACGAGGTACAGGCTCCTTGTTAAGTACTTGCAAGTGCCTCTTGGCCATCTCGTCCCCCCCTAGTGCCTTATACTGCTGCCACAGTTGTATTGCTCTGTCACTAGGCATGCTCGCATACTTGTTTTTACTTTTGGGCTGCTTCACTTTTGTCTTGAGGCCTGAGGCAGTGATGGATGCATGTAAGCCTTCATATGTGTCAAAGTAATGGCTTTTTGACTTTTGCATGGAGACTTTTGTACTGGATAAAACATCCCTGTGGATCACAGGGACAAGTTTCTGAGAAGGGTAAAATCCAATCTGCTGAAGCGATACATCTTCGTTTCTTTTGTTGGCTTCCAGTTTTCTCATAGACCTCCTATATTCATTCTGCATCTGTCGCAGCTTGGCCTCCCTGTCTTTTTGCAGCGTGACATTTCTCTGATTCAGTCTCTCGTTTGTGAATTCTTTCTGCGCCTGATCTCTCTGCTGTAGTAAGTCCTTCAGTTGAGCCAGACGTTCCTCTTGCAACATCTGGATTTCTTCGTCTCTGAACACCCACTCCCTGACCTCCATCTGCTCCATCAGGAGCCTCCTCCTTTCCAACTGTTTGCGGGCATCCAGCGACAGGCCTCCCACACCTGTTTGGCCCCTATGCCCTCTATCTTTTCCACCATTGCTAGGCCTGCAGACAGCCCATGGTGCAATGTTTAAACTGAAGGTGGTTGACATGATCTGGCTTGAAGGACCAAAGATCAAATTTCTGGGGAATAGCTTGGCGTGGCAGCAAGCACCCTAGTGTGCCGGTTAGAACACCATTGTTCAGGTGAGGGAATAACGATGTGGAGTCCAGGTATTAAGTTCAAATGTTTATATACACAGCTTCCTGTGAGAGAATATGTATGTGTGTGAATATCACTTCCAGAGTCAAATGATCAACAGTAGCTGAGCCAGTGAACTTGTTTACAGTGTCTTCAGTGATGTACCAGAATGAGGTCATTTTTTCAACGCAAACAGAGTCATTAGTGTTTCGGTTCTACCAGGTGGCTTTTACAAAGGGAAAGGTTCAGACGACAATTTTAAGTGATATGATGAGGTCATCATGACACTTCATACACTAGTAATCAAAGCAGTCGGAACATCAAAAGGAAACTCCATGGCAATGCTGCGTTGTCGTTGCCATGGTAACCACAGGCACTCTAGTCCCAAACATTCCGTTGGAGTTCTCCATTAATTCCTCACTCCAGACGCACGCAGCAAAAACAGCAAAATCCAACCACTCAGTCCACTCCGTGCTCTGCAGACCGCACGATGATGCGTTGTCTGTGGTGCATTCAGGGACTTGCGCTGTGTGGGAATTCTAGAACACAGGCGAATACAGCATTCTTTTGTACAAAAAGTCACATAATGTCTTCTATCTGACTGCATGTCTGATATCAAGCAGTGGGTAAGCCAAATTTTTCTTAATTTAAATGAAGATAAAACAGAATGTACTGCGTGTGGGGATGCTGTGACAGCTGGCTTTGGCTGCCCCCAGCTCTAGAATAAGCTCCCCTCTGACTCAAATGTTATCTATGACCTGGACTCAATCAGGATGGATTTTAATACCCAGTAGGGTAGTGACACTTTTATACTTTTAGAATTTTGTTTCAATTTCCTTTTTCTGTACTTATTTATGCCTATATCTTTGTTCATGCAATTATTTTTATAATTTCTGTGTGTTTTTCGTGTTGTTTGACCTTTTGTAAAGCACGTTGGCCACCTACAGGTTGTTGTAAAGGGTTATATAAGTAAAAGGTACATTAGTCCAACCATTTATTGTGTGTTTACAGTCGCCTTGTGTCAGACTCTGATCCCAGGCCACTGTGGGACTGACCTGCAGCTCAACCAGTCAGTATTTTGCATTGAAAAGAGTTAAAAGAAGACCTTCAGAAAACCAAAGAAATATCAAGTGAAGGAATTTGAATTTGATCAATACCATTACTGAAGTACTTCGAAAGGAGTACAGTATGTCCTGTTTAACAGCATTAACACATTATGACCATATTTGTGTTAATATCTCATGGAACACTTGCAGAGTTGAGATGTTACAATATTGATGACTTTTTGAACATTAGAATCACTTCAGTGAGTCCCATGATAAACTTTGTGACCTCAATGTCATGAGCTGCGCTGGAATCCAGAAAGTGCTGCAGGAAGTATTTTGTTTTGTCCCCAAACTAGCAGCTTCACAGTCCCACACTAATGAAACTCACTTCTTATCTGCCCTCATGAATTTTAAATATGGACTCACAGATTACATTTCTGTAGATATTGCAAAGCCAGAGGAAAGAAATTGCCAAGATTGAGATTGTAGGAAGAACACTTATTGTTTCCTATGAATACATCAACAAGCCCTTGGTGAATAAAACTAAATGTTTATGTTTAAAAAGGTATACTTAAAAATGGTACATAGGATCCGGCTTCCGGCTTTCAGAGAGTGCGGACGCATTTCTATCTTGCTCCCGTCCAAGTTTTCCCTGCTTGCTATGTCTTGTCTCTGACAGGGCATGTTTGCTTGATGCCCTGTCAGAGTCTCTCCCGAAGCCCAAAAGCAACATGGGAATTGACCAGCTGGACCTCAATGCAATTGACACGCTGTTTGGACAGGAAGCCGGGTCGAGGGGAACCTGAGGGTCCTCAGGGGACAGCAGCTGCTGGACATGTGAGGATCCATGAATGCATGGGGACTTATGTGTTTTTGAGACGCTGTCCAATGAGGGTGTGATGGACATTGATCTATTCGGAACCATGATAACAGAATTTCTGATGATTGACTTGGGTGTTTTCCTCGTGTATCAATAAAGAAGATGGAGAAAGCTGTTCAAAGCCCAGCAAAGCTTTGTCTCCAAATCAAGCAGTTGGGAAGGGCACCGGCAGCACAAAATGGACGATTTCTGAGTTAAGTCGAAGAGTGGGTTATGTGGCACTGTGTGCTTGAAAAGACAATTTAATATTTACCCCCTCCTAATTTTTGATTAAATAACATGTCTGTGAAGATTCTCAGTCATCCAGGTCATAGTATCCAAGGCGTGTGGTTTTTCTTTCATCGACTGGACTG
>JAQQAE010010217.1:0-14203 GCA_029823295.1 Pseudamia nigra
CATGGAGATTCTTGTCTAACCTCATCTGTCAGCCTGTCCATCACCATAGCGAGCAAGAAGGGGCTCAGAGCTGATCCTTGATGCATCCCACCTCCACTAAATAGTTCATTTAACTCTTGCACTTTTCCAGCCAGTTCAACTATTTGAACTCACCAATCCCACGCGATCTCTTCAGAGATTGCACATTTACTAGTTGTAAAGTTGCCATATTTCAAAACCGACTCTTATGACCTTGACCGTTGACCTTCTGTTTTCAAAAACACAGCTACAGGTTCTAGTGCTAAGTCTGTAGAAGCCAGGTTTATTTGTTTTCGAGGTAGAGCATGGACAAACTGAGGACACTGACCGCTGCACTCACACCTGGACTCGGTTGATGTAAATGCATCAGAGCGGTGACTAGGCCACGCCTCCTCGTGGGGGAGAAAACAAACAATAGTTCCCACAGACTTTAACCCAAATCACAGCTGAAAACTATTGTCAAAGAAAACATTTCATATATTTGGACTCTACTTACAAAAGAACACACTGGATGTACAGTATAATAAAAGTTACATTTGATCTGTATAATCATGTCCGTTCGTCATCAGCATACTTGCCAGTTGTTAGCCTTGATCAGAAAACTAATCACCAAAGATGCCAAAGAGCTGCGGTGTTGTTGGATGTACAAGCAAAAAAGTAAAAAAACCCAGACCTGCGGTTTAGTCAGTTACTGGGTCAAAGACCTGGCTAGAAGGGCTTTATAGCTCCAAGCCATCCAGAGGGAAGACGGTGGCAAACCATGGGAGCCTCGATCACCATACACCTACAAGTGGCTAATAATGGCTAATAGCAGCTAGACATTGGCTTTGCTAACTATCGTTGCACATCCTACTAACACTAGCTAGCACACTGACGGCAGAGCAGGACTGAAAAGTAGCACGTTTCACTTTAAATTTGCTTACCTAAAGACTCATTAAGATAAAACAGATATCAGGGTAGGACCCCTCTGAACGCTGGGTCAGGTTATTGCACCACATCATGCTGGGAAGCTGGACGGACATGATCCAAGTTTGGTCAAATTTAACTTTGTCATATCTAGCATATTCTACTGCCAGCAAAGTGGATGAATAGAAGTACGTTTGGCGGCAGTGAGCTTTGGTGAGAACTAGCAGCCATATTTCTGTCAGTCTACCCCAGGGCAGCTGTGGCTACTGAGGTAGTTTACCCCCACCACAGTGACCGCGGAGTGAATGAATAATGCATTCAGCGTAAAGTGTCTTTGGACGTCTAGAAAAGCACTATGTAAGTAGACATGCTGTTTTAGGACAAGCTGCAAGCTAATTTCATTCTGTTTTCTTTTGGGTTTGCTTTGTACCGTTATTTACATTGAAGACTATGAGAACTGGCATTTGTTTTCCCTCAAAAGGGGGCGGGTACCATAGCTATGACACGAAGTCCAGTTCCCTTGGAATTGGTTAATGCTACAGCTGAAACAGTGTACACCATATGCACACATTTGTAAACAGTGCAACGGTTGCTTCAGTCCTTCCATGTGTCATTGTGTCTGCCGTACTGGTCTGGTGAAAACTGTTCTGCAAGGAAAGACCAGTAAAATGTCTCCATTCCACAACCAATTTCAGTCAGTTATTTTTAAACTCAATCGTACAATCTGACAAGAAAGGAACAGGGAATAAATCACTCCTTATTAAGTCTTAGTAACCCCAACAGTGAAGAGTGGGTACAGTACTAATACATCTTTAATAAGCAACTAAATAATTGATAATATGAATATCCTACCCAAATATGCTCCCAGTTGGGGCTAGTGGCAACCCGGGCCCCTGCCTTCAGTTGCCACCCAAACCACATAGCACAGGACCCTTACGATCCTTCCCACAGGTTTTGGGCCCACAGGAAATTCTTCAAAGGGGTCAAATAATTATTTAAAAAAAAAAAAGATCAATTGATGCGACTTTTGCGTCAATCTAAAACTAAATGTTCACTCGTTTTTATCGAGATCTGGTTGTAACGCGGTTTCGTGCAATCGCACGTCTCAAACACATTATTTCATAACAGAAGAAGAGTAACAAGTCCACCAGGTAAATGCGGCATTGTGGGACATGGTGATGTAAGTTGCAGTTCCAGCCTGTGTTTAGTGCTCAGGAATTAGCAAATGAAAAGCGTGTTGTGTACGTCTTGTGTCGGTAGCGCACACGCGTGTTGTGGGATATTGCAAAACCGATTAATAACTGATCGGTTACAAACGACTATTGATTTGTGATTTTTCTTGAAATGCCCATCCCTAGTTTGTACATACAGTGGAAGAAGTGGAACAAGTGGAAGATGAAATGGTCATTCAGACTCTGAATTTTGTGGTGAGGACGCCGGAGAGACTTTCTTCTGATGACTCTTCCATGACGGCCATATTTGTGCAGGGAACAGTGAACCACAAATCCATAATCTGCAAAACCTCCCTGAAGGACTTTTGCAGTCAAACGAGGTTCTGGTTTGCTTTTCTATCAAGTGACCTCCACTTGAAAATTTTAGAACACAAAAATAATACACTGATATAGATTAAAATATTGCAACAGACTGTTTTTAAAGATTGTTTCATTTTCCGCTTGTTTAACTGTTCACATTAACAGAAACTTTGACCAGGCGTGCCCAAACTTTTGGATTCCACTGAATATACAGTATGTGTGCTACACTTGCAGCACAGCTCGGCGTACAGAACTTGACACTGGAGGTGCCGATTGTACGCATCATCTCTAATGAGGTCGACCCATAAGAAAAGAAAAGGCTGAGGTTCGTAGACTTGACAGCGTTGCCGTCTGCGGGGGAGGATCACTCCCTCTGATGTGAACTTTCAGCTTTCAACATGCACAAACAGTGCAACGCGCTAAAGGAGTAAAGTGGAAATGCATAAAATGTTCTCTTTCAAATGAAAATCGGCTGGCTATTACAAACTACTACTATTGTAGACGATACTACGAAGTGATGCTTGGAATCAGCTGGACATTCCCCGTCCGTCTCCTCTTTCCACGGTAAAAACGCATTAAAAAGAATCAGGACTGAATTGACTGAATTAGGCTCGGCTCGCCCAGGACATCTTGCACTTGTGGCAATAAAACGCAGCCAAAAGGCAGCGTCCTGACATCAGAACAGCAGTCCAAAAACCACTGCGTGACCTTCACAAGGGCTGCACCCACGTCTTTACACGGACTATATTAGCACGTGAACAACAGAAAACTCGGAGAACGCTGGTTGTTCCTGTGGTGTTCTGAAATGCCATGCTTACAAATTAAAAAGTCACATTCTCAGAATTCAAACTGGAAATTGTACAGGAGGAGATTTCTACGTCCACCGTCTCCAGAGCAGCCCGTGTGTTTTATATCAGTCTAAACATAAACCCGTTGATTGACCACTCTATAAATCAATAATGTAAGATGCCGAATGACCTAAAATAGCTGGTGAGTCCTTAAAACTACATGATGACACGTGGTTTGACATGGTTTCATTTGACTGATTCCAACTACAGCGTTAAGGACGTAAGAGGCGGCTGTTTTTGCCAAAGACTGCAGGACAGAAAAATACATGACCAGTCAAATGTTGGACACACATTCTCCTTCAGTGTTTTGTCTTTATTTATGTTATTTTCCACATTGTCCATTAAAACTGAAGACATCCAAACTGTGCAAGAACATATATGGAATTATGTAGTGATGGTCTCATATAATTGAGACGGTCCAAAGTAGACACATTTAGCTTTGTACACTTGTGGCATTCTTTCGTCGGATTCACCTGGACTGATTTTCAGTTCGCAGGTGTGTCTAATCAAGAGTGAATTTGTGTCATTCCTTGTCTTCTTAATGTGCTCCGGACCATCAGTTGTCTTGTGCAGAGGAAGGGTGTCCTATTAGTGCTACTACAACTACTGTACAAATCCATATGATGACAAGAAACAGTTAACGGTGCAGTCTACGATGTTGGGGAAACTAGCTAGTAACAGACTGCTACAAATAATTAAACATATGGCACGCCAGTCAATACAGCTTACAAACTCACAGTTGTCGATCCAGTATGTCTGTTCTTTTCTTAGCTATACCAGATGTTGAAGGAATCTGAAACGCAGGCCGTCGCCCCTCGGTAATCCTGTGGTTACATAAGATACCGTGGCTCCACCGTAGCTACTGTTAGGACTGTTTTCAACTTTGCGAGTGAGTGCAATGAGCTTGTGCACCTATGAGGTTGTAAGTAGTGTTGACTGGCAGATCACCTGTCCAAACATGTAGTCGACCGTTGCAAACAATGAACTTCTAGCTAGTTTGCCAATTTTGTAGACAGCACCTTTTAAGTAAAGAGAAAAAAATTATTATTTTAAGAAATGAAGGGCCGTCAGTCTGAAAAGTCTCAACCACTTTTCATACAGCGGTATAAAAAAAAGTTTGGGCACCCCTGACAATTTCTATTATTTTCATTTTTAGTTCAGTAGGTGTTTCATTTTGATCTATCAAATAACTGAGGGCACAAAAATATGTCAGCAGTGAAATGGGGATGAACAGAAAATGTGCAATATGCATCAAAACAAAATTAGACAAGTGCATAAATTTGGGCACCCTTGTCATTTTGTTGGTTTGAAAACCTGTAACTACTTAGCACTGATTAATTGGTTTGGTGAGCTTGTTAAGCCTTGAACTTGATAGACAGGTGCATCCGATCGTGAGAAAATGTATTTCACGTAGCTAACTTCAACTTGTTCTTCTCTTTGACTGAAAAGTGGCAACATGGAGGCATCAAAACAACTCTCAAATGATCTGAAAACAAGGATTGTTCAACATTATGATTTAGGAGAAGACTACAAAAAGCTATCACAGAGATTTCAGCTGTCAGTTTACACTACGAGGATCATATTGAGAAAATGGAAGAACCGCAGGCACAGTTCTTGTTATAGCCAGAAGTGTCAAATCAAGAAAAATATCAAGAGGCAAAGGTGAAGGATGGTGAGAAGGAGCCAAGACGACCCACAGACCACCCCCAAAGACCTATAACATCATCTCACTGCAGACGGTGTCACTGTGCATCGTTCAACAATTCAGCGCACTCTGCATAAGGAAAAGCTCTATGGGAGAGTGATGCGGAAGAAGCCTTTTCTGCACACACGCCACAAACAGGGTCGCGTGAAGTATGTAAAAGTACATTTAGAGAAGCCAGCATCATTTTGGAATAGGGTGCTGTGGGCTGATGAAATAAAAATTGAGTTATTTGGTCATAACAACAGGTGATATGGATGGTCGCAAAAGAACACAGCATTCCAAGAAAAACACTTGCTACCCACAGTAAAATGTGGTGGAGGTTCCATCATGCAGTGGGGTTGTGTGGACACTGCCAGTGCTGGGAACATCATGCAGAGGAACAAGTACAATGTTCTAGAATGTCCATCCCAGTCCCCAAACCTGAATATCATTGAAAATGTGTGGGATGATTTGAAGCAGGCTGTCCATGCTCGACCACCATCAAACCTAACCGAACTGGAGATGTTTTGTAAGGAGGAATGAATCCACACACTCATTAAAGGCTATATGAAGCACCTCCAGGCTGGTACTGTTGCGAAAGGAGGCTCTATGGAATATTGACGTGATTGTTTTCTTTTGGGGTGCCCAAATTTATGCACCTGTCTAATTTTGTTCTGTTCATCCAATAAACCTCATTCCACTGCTGGAATATTACTGTGTCCATCAGTTATTTGATAGATCAAAATGAAGTTGCTGATCTATCAAACATCTTCTAATGTAAAAATGAAAATAGTAGAAATTGTCAGGGGTGCCTAAACTTTTTCATACCACTGCATGAAGGTTCTCAGTCATCCAGGTCGTAGCATCCAAGGCATGAC
The DNA here is from genome assembly GCA_029823295.1 of Pseudamia nigra. Classification (NCBI taxonomy): domain Eukaryota; kingdom Metazoa; phylum Chordata; class Actinopteri; order Kurtiformes; family Apogonidae; genus Pseudamia; species Pseudamia nigra. The sequence goes on from JAQQAE010010217.1 coordinate 5,867, forward strand.
CAGTTAGAACTGAAGAAGCTCCCTGGACAGGTAGTGAAACGTCTTCAATCCAAGTAACCAGTCCAGTTGCTGGAAAAAAAAATCTTGGATCTCAAGAACTTCCCCCAGTGCAGTCGCCACCATCAAAATTTCAGTAAAACATCAGAAATGTTGAAAAACTCTGCAGCAGGGGGAGCTCTAGGTCTTCACTTCCTGGGATGGTCATCATAAGAGACGGTTTTATCACAGTGGATCTTCTAGGTTGTTGAACACTTTTTTTGTTTGCTACAGAATTCCATACGTGTTCTTTCATAGAAGTTTTCAGCATTAAAGGCAATGTTGAAAATAATACAAATAAGGAAGAATCACTGAAGAAGAATGTGTGTCCAAGCTTTTTAATGGGAACTAAATGTAAAACTACAGCCATATCATGTTTATATGAATTAATCTGCTAATTATGCTGATGTCACAAGCTGTGATTCATGCAACTTATAGCAACCAAACTGAATTTCGTCCAGATCTATAGATGACATTTGAATCTTGACGGATTGCAGTACTCAACATTTCTGGGTTTAATATGATCCAGGATTAGAACTGCGACACCTACAGGTACAATCTGGTACACAGACTTGCTCTGGTTTTTGGCATCGCATCGGTTTGATCTTTAAAGTGGCTAAAACTTCTGAACATATCGACCAGACCTGTTTCAAATCAGTATCTTTTGAGAGAAAGTAATCCACCAAAATCTACCAAATAAATCTACAAAAGTACTACAACTAATTGCTTCTCCGTCAGCACCTAAACCTTCCAGAATCCTCACCTGGAAATATGAAGTAACCTGGTAGTCACTGACTATTTCACAGTTCAAAACCCCTACTTCCTGTACTGAAAGCAGCACGAGTTGGCCACGGTCAAATTTCATCTTGAACTGCGTGCAAACAGAGCAGCCAGCGTGAATGAATCTGGCATGAATGTGTGCGAGGGCAGCGTCACCTGGGGATTCTGACAAGTCGATCTGTGCCAGTCATCACAACGGCAAACACCTTGACCTGCGCAGATAAATGACTCATGACATGCTGCTGCCGTTTGACTGCACACGCACTCGCAAAACGCAAACAGACCGAATGCAGCATTCACATGATCTATCAGGACATGTACCACCTGTTTGTGCACTCCGGCGTACGGGTTAAAGGTGACCTCTATCTGCATTCAGGGAACTGAACGGATCACGCGTACAGCCTCGTAACTTATGGTTGACCCTACAGAAACCGCTGGAACACAAACACTCACGGGGCATACTCACCCGGCGGCAACATCGTCCATACTTTAGTCCTCACACGCCGACATAAATCCACATGTACCGCTCAGCGTGTGCGTGTCAGAGCGTGTGCCGTCTCAGTCTCTGATTTGCGGCAACGCTCCGGTATCCAGAAAACGAGCCCAGTGTGTGCGAGAGCCGGCTGCTGTGATACTGAGGCTGAAAGCGGCGAACAGCTCTGTTACACACTCCAACCCTGATTGCGCTCACCCCCCCCCCCTCTCTCTCGCTCTCCCAGTCATCATCACCCCCCCCTTCTTCCTCATTCTACCCCACCGTTTCCCTCTGTCTCCAATCCATCTTTTTCACTCCATCTAAAATCTGTTCTCCCCGTTCCCTCATCCAGCCTCGATCCTGCCAAACACACTGAAATGAGAACTAATTCATTCACTGCTGATTTGTAAAGGCAAATTTAATTCAAATGCAGTTTATTTTAATAAGCAAAAGGTCAATTCTGTCTCGCTGCAGCACTGGTCTTTTGTAGTTTTGTCCCAGTGTCACATCTTCACACTTCATTAGCGTCGTGCCAGGGCTGGAGACAGATCTATGTTCGCTATCATTGTGGAATAGGTGGACTATTTATTTGCATCCTTTGACCTTATACTTTTGTGGTAAACCTGACTAAATTCCCTTCAGTTGTCTTGAGATATTGCAGGAGTTAGCATGGACAGACATGAGGTCACACCAAATGTTTAACCTCTGAACACCAAAATCTTTTCAGCTCACCCTGCAAAGTGAATGTTTGCACAACTCCTCAAACCATTCCTGACCGATGTATCCACGCCAACAGAGCCCAGGTGTGGATACGATGGCTGGTGTCATCTGTCCGTGGTCTAAGTCAAGAAAAAATGAAGCTAAACTTGGCATACAAGTTGACCTTGGCACTGGTACCTGTGAGCAGAGCTGGATTTTCACCCAAAAGTATCATATTTGCAAAGCAAATCTTCAGGTATTTGACAAAAGGAAGCACACATCTGTATTAGTTTCCATCAACTACCTTTAGCAGATTTTGGGGAGGTGCTTAACCGCAGCAAACATTAAAGGGTGCTAGATTTTAAGGCGGATACTAGTGAAGGGATGTGACATCAATAAAAGACAAGTCTGAAGCTATCTGCCCAATTTTATTACAAATGTGAAGAAAATGGAAAAGCCTTGGAAGTTTTCTCCTCCAGCTGTGTGGATATAATCAGGGCAGCCTTAGTTTAGCTAACCTGCTGCAGTCGCAAGACGCTGACATCATTCCCGCATTTTTCTCATGTGTTATTCACTTTGCGTTTCCATAAAATGATGCACGTTTACTTTTTTCGATACAGCAGATTTTTCATCCTCCTTCAAAGCGACAAAGATGCAAAATGTCAAACTTTTTAGGGGTGAACATCAAGAAATTAAAAGCACATTTTTAAAAGCCACATTTCATTGAGGTGATGGTTCTCAGTCATCAAAGTCATAATTTTCTTCGATCTTACGTCCAGAAACTGGACCGGTGTGTTTTCTTAAAAGATATTCAAATCATTCTCATTCTCAGCAAATGTCTTCTTGAAGAAAACACAACATGTCAGTTTCTTGCGACTGGTTTTACTCTACTCTTTTCTTTTGTCTCTCCTCTGTCCACTAACCCCAACCGGTCCAGGCAGATGGCCGCCTACCCTGAACCGCTGGTTCTGCTGGAGGTTTTTCTCTTCCATTGAAGGAAGTTTTTCCTCCCCCCCCGTCTCCCTTGTCTTGTTCTTGGTGGTTCTGTTGGCTTTGCTCTTTGAATAGTCTTGAGGTCTCGGCCTTGAATTGTGAAGCGCCTAGAGATAATCATCAATTATGATTGGTGCCACACAAATAAAATTGAATTCCAAGGTCACATTGTCATCTTTTCGTGCTCCGACTCAACAAAAAAAATAACCGTAGTTTCACCAAACTTGGCATGCTGGTTGACCTTGGGGACTGCCACATGTTGCTATGTTTTCTAAGACAAAAGGTCAAACGTCCAGGTCACAGGGTCATAATGTAGAGACTTTAATATCAGCGCTAGGGACACTGACGTAACTCAGTGGACTGCAAGCGTGAAATCTCAAGTCTAGCATTTTGGCCATCACCATCATGAACCAACAGTTCTAGATTCATTATTCATGATATGTTCATGCAGTTGTTTCAGTTACCAGCAGCTGTGGCTAAAGATGAATATCTGTGATTTCCACTTCCATATTTTATGCGTTTCCTCGCTGTCACTTTACTTGCTCCTGGAGCTGAAAGGCAGTGGCTCGGCTTTGTTTGCTGGTCTGTGACCATCCATCTTCCTCTGGATCGCATTTAGAGGTTTTTAATGGGTTTTTGAGCTGAAGGAATGGACTGGGCTCTGGACACATGGTACAGAGGGATCAAAATGGTCAAACATGGGTGAAACAGACCAGTGAAGATGTGACTGTTGTGATAATGTCAGTGTATAGTGCATATTTTTTTAACTTAAGCCAATGTTATGGTATCATAAATATAGTTACATGGTATTTTTGCATAATTGTTAACATTTCATTGCTTTTTGGACAGAATGCTCAAGTTTTTAGGTATAATTCCTCTTGAAATATACCGTATTTTCCAGATTAAAATGCGGTTTTTTGCATAGTCCACTTGTATTTTGAATAAATTCAACTATAGGGTGTTTGTCACACTGACGGCCGCGAGAGGAGGTGAGCCGCGAGCGCCCCCTTCTGGCGGCTGCGCGTTTGATGCGCATTCCCCGAACAAATGTGACCTGTGCTGCAGAGCAAATAATATATGTTTTTTTCTTCCTCATTATGCATCTTTTGGCTTGTGCGACTAACATTCCGAAGTGACTTTTAACCGGTAGTTCATTCAAATAAGTTCATAGGTTTGTGAACCATTATATAATTAAGTCCAGCAGAAAAGTTGAATTTTTTGGTCGGTGTGCGTCCAGTTACATTTGGTGTAAAACTAACACAGCATTTCTTTTCATTTCAAACATGGTGGTGGGATGTGATGGTCTGGGGCTACGTTGGCTGCATCAGGACCTGGACAAATTAACACAAAATCCTGGAGGAGAATGTCTGGGGTAACAACCTGTTCCCAGCAGGTGGCGCTGTGACTTATATTAAATGCTATTGTGCACATTTTCAGACAGGAACTCTGATCATCCGGAGCTGAGATGCAGCATTTTACTTATTAATTGGTAGCGCTATAACTGAGATACATTATTGTCATACGGTTGCGTTCAGGGACCTTTATCCTACATGTAAAGTTCATAACTGAGATACATTATTGTCATATAGTTGCGTTCAGGGACCTTTTTTTGAATCTTTTCTAAATCGGTGTATTTATGGTCCCTGTGTACGACACTGTATTAATGTTGACGTGTCCGATGTGTGACCCCACGAGTGATGGAGAAACACTGGGTTAATTATGTAACCGTGCTCTAATGGGGCTGTGGGTGGGGCTTAGCTGTCGGGGGCGGGGCTTAACTGTCAGGGTTCAAATGCATGTTTTTAGTTTTGTAAAGGGGCTGCTCTGAAGCTAAAACGAGGCTTACATTGCTCCCGAAGCGCTACTGCTGTGCAGATTTGCATGAGCAGACTCAGTGTAAAAATGATGACTGTGTTTGTGCATTAAAGTTGCAGCGATCAAAGGGGAGGGGTGGACGGGGTGGACGGGGACGGGAAACCGAGACGGAGACTAATCTGCATCCACACACAAATCCGGCGCTGTGTTGTGTGGCGTCGGTCTGCAGGGAGCTGATGCAGGCGGCCCAGTGTTCTGTTATGACAGCTTATTGATCCAACACGCAACCCAGAGGCTGGGGAGAATTAAACACACACACACACACACACACACACACGTGTGGCATGGAGTTAGTGTATGGACACACACTCATCACCGTTCAGACCGGCGCCTCCCCCCCGCCTCGACACGACTCACGGATCAAACGCAAACCATGGAAGGTCTGAGAGGTGAGAAAAGTCCACTCATCTCAGAAATGTTTGTTGTTGCCAACGGTTACATGCAGCCACCCCAAGTAAGAGGCGACTACCAGGGGGAATGTAACAGGGTTGATGCTAAATCATATCATTCCATCATATTTATGTTCTGTTACTTAAAAGATATCCAGATCCATAATAATAATAAAGACTGGACTTTTTTTTGTAAATTTGTTGACTTGAAACCAAGGGGCAACGATGGGAGCTGTTCACTGAGGCCAATGCGGAAGTAACTTTAAGTTGTAATTCCACCGTTTGGCCACTAGGGAACCGATCGTCCAGCTCCAAGAAGATTTTTTTCCCCATAGAGATACTGTACATGTGATTCTATCTGAAAATACTAAGCGAATAAATTTTTTCATGGGTCATCATGGTCTTAAAACATTTTATTTGGATCCTCTAATAAGTAACATGATGATCCATCTTTAACTTTTTGCTCCGTTATTAAGATATTACAGCAAATTATCCGACAAATCACTGCCGTGCTGGGGTTTGATTGACATGTGGCTACAGTAACAGGTCACTAGTAAACTCGTATCTTCTATTTATTGAATATGTTCATAGTTATACGTGACATACACTCGACTGCTGCTGTGGGTAAGTGTTTACACTAACGACACCATCATCGACTTTGTTTGACCCTGTGTGGTGAAGTTTTACTGCGTCAGTAAGCTAGCGGCTAATATTAGCATCCCTGGCATGAACGCTTCATAATCCCTGCTGTCGTTCATCCTGTTTTTGGCTCCACGATGCTGTTCAGGAAGTGACGACCCGATTGGCCTCACAACGACCCTCCACAAACTCACGGGCGACGCCGCGGTCACTTTGTCCACTAACATGTACAGTGTACGCTTGAAGCATGAAATCAAAATTAAAGGCGCTGTCTACGACGTAGCTAGTAGCCAATCATTCTTGACCTTACAACCCTCGACCCAACTACACTTACAGCCTCACAGTTGTCAATCTAGTAGGTCTGTTCTTTTGTTTCCGGTACCAGATGTTGAAGGAATCTGAAATGCAGGTCGTCTCTCCTCAGTCACATAAGACACACTTGCTAGCTCCACTGTCGCTGCCGTTACGATTGTTTTCAACGCCGCGACTTCGTGCGTGAGCAGTTTTTCCAGCCCCCGGTGGACACTGACAGTACTGCAGAATGTGCCCCGAGCAGGGGTCGGCAACCTTTTGGACCAAAAGAGAGGAAAAAAAATGTGTGCAGAGGTAAAAAAAAATACTTGACATTTGACATTGAAGCTGGCAACGTGTCAAAATCAATTTCATTTATTCATTACTGTTAATTTTCTTGTTTTGTAAATTTTTTTTGTTCATTATGCGGAAAATTTGGTTCATTTCTTTTCCTTTTATTTAACATTTTATTCATTTTTGAGAATTTTTGGTCATTTGCCTGCTTGCCATTTTTCTTTACAAATGCTGTTCGTTTTTGTGGTTATTTTTTTTCACCTTCTTGTATTGGATTTATTATTACTTTATTTGTTTTCATGCAGCTGATTTATCATTTCCGGCATGTTTGTGAATTTCTGTTGATTTTGTCCTTCATTTCGTTTACTTTTGTGCAGGTTCTTGGTTTTGTCGATTTACCCGAATTTTTTTTTTGTTTCTCTTGTTGATTTTATTGGTCGTTTTATCGTTGTTAATTATCTTGTGGTTTGTTCATTTTGTGGGTTATTTTTTCAGCTTTGTCCTCACTTTTGTTCACTGTTTAATTAAATTACCTTCTTTTTTGTTGATATTGTGCTTATTTTGTTCAACTTGACACTGTGAATCGTGTCAAAGTGGTCGAGTCAAAGCCCACACTTCAGTCCAAGACTATTTGTGACATGACTTGAAAACAGAAGTTGACTCCTCATCCAATGTGCCGGAGTTTTGCAAAGAATTTGCAGTATTGAGATGTGGAAAACAGACTGAAACTTACCCACACAGGCTGAATACTGACTGTCAAAGAGGGGATTTTTGTGGAGTGGCTGACTTTTCCATTTCTAGTTTGCTTTTCAAACATTCTAGCAGTTAGCATCGTAGTGTTGAATAGTTGAAGTGCCAATTTATCGCTTGCATTGTTGAAGAAAGAATGAATTTGCAAATAAATAGCAGCAATTTTGAAAGCTTTTTGACTGTGCCGTTTGTGGCCATTTTGGTCTTTGAGGGCTAAAGTGGGTGAATACTCACTGTAGGTATGCAGCCACTTATTTTCCATTCTATTTTTTTTTATTATCAATTGACATTAGTTCATAGAAATTCATTCACCTTTTATTGCATTATAGTGACAGTGATTCACTTTCTATTGCAATAAAAGGTGAAAACGTCCAAGAGGTGACAAAAAACTTTCACAGGCAGTGGAAATCCTGATCTTCTAGACAAATAATAAAAAAGACAGGCATAAAAGGACTTGTCTAACGGGTCTTTTGTCTCACCCAGTGTGCCGTATTTGTCTGCGATGACCAGTTTGTCCTCTTTACACTCTCCAGTGTCTCCGGTGATGGCCATGTCCGTGACGTGCAGCTTCACCAGGAATCCTCTGGGCACAGATATCTTCCACATACAGTGCAGATGAGCAGGATAAGGATTGGGATAATCAACCGACTGGATCACTCCTTTCCGCCCGCTCAGTATTCCACCACATCCTAAATGCAATAAGAAACATATCTGAGCTTTTTCACATCTCACCAAGTCATTTTTTAACAGGTGAGAGTGAGTCAACACTTCATTTATTTCAGTTTCCTCTGTCTTTATTTGAATTGATCGGTTCTTTCTCTTGTTGGTATTTATGAAGTTGTCCTGTGGTCAGAGTCATTATATGACACTTTAATTGGTCTCTAGAGAGAACCGCTGTCTGTCAATACAGTATATTTAATCAACTGATGGATAGATGAACTTCAACAGGGATATCCTGATGCTTATACATCGACATACTGTGCTTTCATTTATTATTATCTGCTCACTGTCACCCGGTGGTGGCCGTCAGGGCCATCAAGGCCTAACATAACCAGACATCATTATCATAATTATAATAAAAGTCAATTTCATTTTAAATTTATTTTTCCTAAATAT